>APFE030455621.1:0-24155 GCA_000404065.3 Pinus taeda | reverse complement strand
CCAAATTCAACATGAAAGATCTTGGTGCTACAAACTATATTTTGGGCATGGAAATTAAAAGAGATCGGGCAAAGAGGAAGCTCTAATTAAACCATAGGAAGTATGTCGAGACAATATTGCAGAGGTTTAATATACAGGATAGTAAACCGATGAAGGTTCCTATTCCTATAGGTGTGAGGTTATTTGCTGAACAATGTCCCAAGACATAAGAAGAGGAAGAGGACATGTCCCGTGTTACATATGCAAGTGCAGTCTGTAGCCTGATGTATGCAATGGTCTGTACTAGACCAGACATTGCACATGCAGTGGGAGTATTGAGTAGGTTTATGTCAAAACTAGGAAAGGAGCATTGGACAATAGTGAAGTGGGTTTTCAGGTATTTGTGTGGCACTAGTGATTATGGTCTGTGCTATCAAGGAAGACCAAGATTGGATAGAGTGTTGGATATTTGTGGCTTTGCTGATGCAGACTGGGATGGAGATTTGGATCAGAGAAGATCTACAAGTGGGTATGTGTTTAATCTATTTGGAGGTGTAGTCAGTTGGATGAGTAAGAAAAAATCTATAGTGGCACTATCAACTACAAAGGCAAAATACATGGCAGCCACTCATTGAAGCAAGGAAGCAGTTTGGTTGCAGAGATTGTGTTCAAGTATGGGGTTAGTACAGGAAGCTATAAGGATAGACGGTGACAACCAAAGTGCAATTTTCTTGGCAAAGAACCTTGCATATCATTCAAAGACAAAGCACATTGATGTTCAATATCACTTTGTGAGGGATATGATAGAAGACAAAAAAGGTGTTGTTGGTAACGGTGGACACTTTGAAGAATACTGCAGATGCATTGACAAAATCTGTGAACTTTGAGAAGTTCTCTTGGTGTAGAGAGACAATGGGCATTTCAGGGCTGGGAAAATGACTAAGCTCTCTTGTGGCCCCCTGTGGAAAGAAAACAACAAGTGGGAGAGATGGTGATTGTGTTGGAACCTTTAATGATCATATATAGTAGGACACTGAGCACTTTGCATGATTTCATCTTCTTCTCATTGATTTCTATTTGATTCCAGGATGATTAAGAAAATAAGACCCTAACTTAAAATCCTTGGTTCTCCAACATCCTTGTGTAGTTTTCAGTGTGCCATAAATGGATGGAAAGAGGACTCAAATAAATTTTTAGTTGTTTATATCACCTTCCTAGACTCCTCAGGATGTTATAGCATTATAACAATTTTTCTTAGCATCTGATTGCATCCAACAAGCTATTTCAACAATTTTGGTAACCTGATTTTGGAGGGGTCATTCTCTAACACCCTAGATAATATTGTAGAGTGTAATATATTGTTGGAAAGATGACTTAGAGAGATTTATAGTGGTACAAAGCACTCCCCTAAATTACTGAAGGTGTTAGATATATATCCACTTATTTCAAACATATTTTTCAACTAATTTTAGCTACCAAGATGTTTCTTGTTGATGGTTCGAGGGTACTATTGGTGTATTTTTGGTGGAACATGTGTGGGAGTTTGCTTTATGCACATATGCATGATTTACCATTGGTTTCTATACTTACCTTGGGATTCATAGTTTCTACATATTTGGAGGCAGTTCCACACATAACATTTTGATGTTAATTTACACCTCACATGTGTGGCTTCTTAGGGTACATTGTACACTTGGAATTTGTCTCATGATTACCATCATCACTGATCTTCATTGACACATATTTGGAGGCACTTTGGTGTACTTACATACACTTGTCATCTCTCTATCTCACATGTGTGGTTGAGGGATGTTGCTTACATATTTCATTATTGACTTGGATGATATGTCCACACATGAGAGGTTGATGGATCAATTGACACATCACACTTGAGTTTGATTGCAATTTTTGACCTATTTTTATGATTTCTTTCACATGGAGGATTCACTTGATCATCATTTAGCCCATGCACTAACTTGAGGATGCCATTTAGAGACACACATGTGGGCTAGTTTGTACATAAATAGAGGATATTTTGATAGCGACATTCTTTTTGGAGGCATTCTATGGGCTCAAACCCTAGATTTATGGTGGTTTTACTTGGTTGGAGATTACTTGTTGATGTAGAGACCCTAACACCAACTCTTGGAGGCCCATGGAGGTTTACAACACCCCTCCCTCAACACCTACCACAACAACACCCACAACCAACTCAAGCAAAAGTTCGTGTGTAGCAAAGTCTAATACCCCTAATTCAAGCTTGCAGGTTGCACTAGACTATGCATGTGGTCTTGGAGATGCAAACTATACAACAATTCAACAAAGTGGCACATGCTATAACCTAGATACTATTATTTTTCATGCTTCCTATTCTTTTGATAGTTACTACAAGAAGAATGACATGTCCCCTGGTACTTGTGACTTTCATGGCAATGCAGTGGTGACTAGTCAAGATCCAAGTAAGCTTTATGTCCATATAATAAGTTTGTTTTTTCCCATTGCTTTTCTTTACATTTCCTATGCTCCTATGATGATGATAAACATTTTATCCACTTCTACATAGATATTGTTTTCTTGTGTTGTTTTACTGCATCAACTTCTTGGATACCTTCCATTGATTATCATCTTTACATTTTGTTATATGATAGTTGAGTTGCATGCTTATGATTCATCTACCCACTTACATGTTTGTTTCAGTTCATCTGAATTCAAAGGACATCCTCCACTGATATACATTTCCCCATTGTAGGTTTCACCATGATAAGTAAATGATAGGATTATAGATCCATTTCCTGGTTATTGTCTTTGTCTTAACACTGCGTGAAACCTTCAAATGTAAACATTTTTTATGGATAACTTATATTGTTTAGGATATTTCCTTTTGGTTTTAAATGATGGGACTATATGATGTATTAAGAGAGAGTTATATTTGTAGGAAATACACGCTTCTACTTATACATGCAACATAACTTTCATTTATGCCTGGATATATTGCATATTATATTTTCTTTGTTGATTTCGTTATGAGAAGCTAAGGGTATGCATACTAAGTTTCCTGTATACTCACTTTGTCTTTTGCATTTTCTATTCCAATTTATATGAATCTAAAAGACATTTCTGTTTCATGTGCACTGCCTTCGTTCTGTTAAATTCAAAATATTTGACCATGATTAAAATTCTTTGACATTATGCATTTTCTAAAATCTTCCCTTCATGGGTTAGCATGATATACAAATTGAGGCTCGAAATTTTGTGAGATTGAGAATGCATCACACTCATGAAAATATTCCTTTATGGAGTTTGTGAATGACTAGTACTGGGACATGCACATTTCCATCAAGGTGTATACTAGGGAGCCACATTCCTCCTCCTATTTTTTGTACAATTTTGTTTTCTACAATAAGTGCATTTTCAAGTTTTTGTACAAAATTTAAAATAAATATTTAGTGGATTATGATAAATTGCAAGTTCTATCTCATCTTATAGTTTTTTAGCATTATTATTTTTCCAAATTTCTTGTAGTACTAGTAGTTCATCACTTCTTAATACAAGCATACCTACATCTGGTGGCTTGGGCGGTACTGGTATTTCACCAACATCAGGCAATAATTGTGATATAACATCCATATTCTTCAGTGTTCATGTTTCTTTTCTTTGATTGTGTCTATGATGGTTGAAAAATAAATTTACATGTTTTACATATCGATCTTTATTGGAAGAATCGAGGAGAAACATCAAGATGTTTTAGTTGGCGTAGCTAATGTAGATAGAGAACTATGAGATGTACATGAAAATATATCTAGAGTTTTATCCCATTTTTCCCAACATTTTTTTTTGATGTAATGGGGGGACTGCTAGGAGAGACTTTAAAAGTGGGTACACCAAAGTAGCTCAAGTTGTAATTATTTGTAGGAAAGAGAGGTTAAGTATAGTTGGTGTGCAGGTTATCATTGGGACAAATTGGTTCTAAATTTTTTAGTTCACTATCAATTAAAGGATTTACAAGGGCTAGCTATTTTGTTGAACCTCCATTTTTTGCATCATCCTAATTTTATGTTATACTCTTAGTTTTTAGAATTAAGCATTAAATTAACGAAATTTGGCAACACAATATCTCTGAAATTGTCCATCTTTAGGAGTGTCTGAGTTGTAAGCACTTTGTGGCTACAACTCCTTATTTCAGTTGCATCTTCTTGTGTGTTGAACCATTGTTGGCAGAAGTAAAAATGACAGCAACAACTAGCTCTGAAGACCTAAATGCTTGTATCAACTAAAATTTAATAAGTGATATAGTGTAGCAGATTTATTCTAGGAGATTATTGGTATTCAAGAAAACAAAGTCTATCATTATCACATTTCTCATACCCCATCATGTATTAAAATCCATGCTCATCTTCTGGTGCTTAGATGTTTTTGTTTGGCTGGATCAAATAATGTAATTGAAAACTATGGAAACGTGGACCTTGATAATAAAACTATTTAAAAGAATGATACCCCATTATCATCTTCTTGCTAACCTTTATTCAAATATTTATTTAACCATCTTTTTCATTTTCCTGTAAGTTCTCTGTGGGGATGTATTTTTCACTAGAACTAGTAGCTATATCTAAATGCCCAATTTCCTAGTCATATGTTGTTGACATATTGGTATATGGATGTAACCACCACATCTATTGTGCTTGCACATGGTTTAATGAGTGAAGGTGTAAAGGTACTTTTTTGTCACTAGTATTGGTTTAAGATCTATTCATTTTTGCACGGTCTTATGGTGTTTGGTTTTTTAGTTTTGGTTTTAGCTTTAATGAGTTTAAGATGGCATTTGAATGAAAAAACTGTTGTCAGGTATTTAAAATTTTTGATCCTTTTTGTCATTTGCTATGGGAGTTTTAGGAAGGACCCAACAAAGAAAGGTTGTATCTTAAATTTCTGAATAAGAATTTGAAATGAAACCTTTTTGTTTAGGTTATTGCAACAAGTGCAAATCCCATTCAAATTACTAGGGGCATTGACAAGATATTAAAGGCCCTTGTTTCATAAATCAAAAGTTTTTCAAACGAGGTAAATCCTCATATTTTGAGTAGTTTGGTATTCTATTTTTTGATGGTTTGGTGTTGTATCTAATTGAATGAATTAGTTGCCTAAGGTATTTTTTGTTGCAAACTCCTTTTATTTTCTCATACAGTTTTTATCTTGTGGAATACATTTGGTTGTGTGGTCTTATTAGATATTCAACATTTGCAGTTGCTTAGTATTATGGTTGAGGTGCACTTTTATTATGGAAGTAGTTGATGCAACATTATCATTTAATCCTTACTCCATGATAGCATATTGAGGAGTTTCTTGTGAAACATTTGGTATTTTTGTTATGTGTAAATGGTTACACATGTTAGCACTTTGTAATCTCTCTTATTTTCTAGGTTGAATATAGTCATGGGGCTTCACTGGGGGAGAAATACCATACCACATGGGTCAATATTGGGGGATATATATTGAGGAAAAAATAACATAAAATATTGAGCATATAATAGGGGGTAAAGGGTTTTTATATTGGCAGTTATAAAAATGGAGCTCAAAGTTAATGAAAAAATATAAAGGGGTATAAAAAATGTTAATAAAAAATGGATACGTATGATATCTAGTGAAAGTAGGGGTTTTATAAATTGGGAGGGTGTAATGCGTTCGTATTAGTAGGGGTTAAATAATGCTATTTTTAGAGGTATTTTCCAATATGTAGTCAAATTAGGGTTATTGTTTAATATGCCATGAACACACATGATATGTCAAAGGTTCATTGAGTGAAGTCCCTGTGAAGATAGTGAATTGGTATATGTTGCTTCAGAGAGTGTTGGGAATAACTATGAAATATGAAACATGATAGCGAAGGCTATGAGCAAGCTGGAAGGAAAGGTGTTGTGACACTTGAAGAGGGAAAACATTCAGAAAATAAACTATATGTTGTGGAGGATATGCAATTTTATTGTGGTTATATTTCTCCTTACTTTTTGACAGACAGTGAGAAGATATCTGTGGAGTACGAGAATTGCAAGGTAATTGATGTGAATGCATTTTCTTCTTATTTCTATGTTGTGTCATTATTCATTTGTTTCCCTTGTATATGAGAGAATGTAATTGAAAATCACACTATTTTTTATAAAATCCTCATGAAGGGAAATTTGTCAGCACCAGACACACTTGGCATTAATGTAAGTGAAAATTTGAAGTTTTGCAAGGTTCTATGCCTCAATTTTTTGTTTTTGTTTTATTAAATTAGGAGTATCTATTTAATGATTAAAAAGAAAGATGGACATCGTTGAGCATAGGAAGAGGGTTGCTAAATATCTATTTGTTCTCCTTTGCTTTTTCATTCTACTTATCATGGATTGGAATTGGATCTTTATTCATCGTAAATTGCAACTTCTGTTGGTTGATAAGATCACAAATGCAAGAGACATGATCCCAATATTAGAAGATGCCATCCACGGGTGGTATCCCATTCTGATCATTGCGAAGGACATTGAACAAGCAGCTTTAGCTACTCTTGTTGTGAACAAGCTCCACAATGCATTGCAGGTTTTTGTTTTGAAAGCCCCCACATTTGGAGAGAGGAGCAAATACTTTGATGACATTTCCATATCTACTAGAGGTACTTTTCTATTTGAGCTACACTAAATAATTAATCCACCAAGATATTTAAATGATTATTTAGATATATCACTTGTACTAGATGTAATACCATTTTTTTGGGTAATGGATTTGTTTCACTATTTTAATGCTTTATATGAATAACATAAGTTCTCACTGCATGAATGTTATTGAAAATTAGATCCCTCTACCATGCCTATCTTGGTGATGTGCTACTAATTATGCAAACGTTGTCACGTCCATTGTTGTTCTGTGCAAGCGTTGTTATCAAAGATGAAGTTAGTTTGTCCCTTGATAAAGTTGGAGGTGAAGTTATGGGTACCGCTGCCAAGGTAGTACTTACCAAGGATTCAAAAATGATTATAGGTGATGGGAGCACTCAAGAAACTATGAATAAAATGGTGGCTCAAATTAGAAGCTTGATTGAGGTGAGTTGTATATTTATATCTTAAAAATATGATGATATTTTTATATCCCAATGAAGGTTTACAAATAATCTTTTGTTTTTATATCATATGTTTTTCAAATAGTTTGTATGCATCTCTTCATATATTGTAAAGTGGTTTATACATTATGGGAAGGATAATCTCATTAATATTATTCATTGTAATATTAATAATCCAAAATTTTCCTTGGAGTTGTGAAAACACAAACGTGGAAAGCACAATTTATAATTTACACTTATGCATGTTAAAGAGATCATGCAATGATATAGACATCAAATTTCAACAACTTAAGGTTGCTTTAGTGTCACGACATGTTCCAATTGATAATTAATTCAACTATCAACTTACTTTTATCAAAAGTTCCGAGACACAATGTTGTTCTCACTCTTTGTGTAGGTTGCAGAACGATACTATGAAAAAGAGAAATTGAATGAAAGAGCCAAGATCTCCGATGGAGTTGAAGTTATTCAGGGAAATTTTGGCATGGTTGATTTTATGTTAGCCATTTGTTATTTTTCCTTTTGTTGGCAACCTAGTAACTTGGGTATTGTTTGCATTTCAAAATTTATTTGAATATTTCGATAAAGTAAGAAGTGAGGGTACATGATACTATTCATAATCGTTGATAGGTGGGAGCACACATATAGACGAAGTTGAAGGAAAATAAGTTAGAGGTGGAATATGTCTTGAATGAAACAAAGGTATGCATCCTAATATCATACACAACCAATAATGCATTTTGATGTTAATTTGCAAAAATATGTTGTTATTTGAAATAAATATAAATAATGGATACCGAAATAAAATATTATTTTCAGTGATGAAGATGATATCATCAAAGATGTTGATGTGTATGCCAGGTAGGTAGGAAATTCGATATTGCATTATATATTTTTAACATATCACTTCAAACGAAACAATGTTTATAATCCCAACATTGAACTTAATGTAAGCATGCATTAGTTACATTTTATGCTCATAAAAAATCAAAACGATATGTATTTTTACTTGTTAAGAAAGTTAAGGCAATGGTTCATGCTTTTAATCCATGGGCAACTCGTAACACACAATGGCTGTTCAATATTTAATATCTTAACTATTATGCATCAATACATCTTTTGAAGTGTTATAATAGTGCCTCAAATTGCTCTGCCCCAGGGAAACTATAGTGTGGACATGCGCTAACAATAAAATCAACCCTTATTTGGATAAGGTCTGGATATTCTACTCATCGAATGTTTATTAGTAGGAAACCAATAAGGTAGCACGGTCCCATCTTTTGAGTTGATTACTTCTAACTTTGATAGTTCAAAGTGCCTTATTAGATGCTCTAATCAGTGCAAGTGTCTGAACCAATGGAAAACTACTTGTAATTTATTCCCAAAGTTGTCAATGTTGTTAAACTAAATATAAGTTCAATACTATTCACTTGAATTTGCATCTTATATCACTTTAGCAAGATGTTGATTATAATACTTTATGATAGTTGAATTGTACAAACAAGTTTTTGGAGAGTACCTTCAACTAATCTTGAAAGTTGTTCCAATGCTTGTTTATGGCTTCCATGTGACACCAAATTATGATACAATGTGATTTGGCATGATGAAGGAACCAATCACGAAACAAAAGGTTTTTTCCCAACTCTATTGTAACAAGATAATACATTCGAGAAGATGATTATGTGATTGTTGCTGCTGCAATTTTTGAACATGATGCAAGATATGTTGTAAGTTTTATAGGGGCATATTTGAAGCTAGTTGTTGAAAACTATAGGTTGTTGTTGTTGATGTTGCAAGTTCTGCGCTTCCCTGTAAAGAATATGTTGTGGGTTGCTGCGTATAATGAAGTAGTTGAAATTGGATAGGTTATGGTTGTGAAATTGCAAGGTTGTTTAGAAGGAACAAAACTCCCCTATTTTTTACAATGTTGTTGCAATCTTTTCTTGTTCACATTTTTTTGGATTGCTACCATAGATCATTCAAATCTCCTTGCAATTACATTGAAGGATATGTGCTTAGTCCTTGAAAATTTAATCCTTGAGGTTCCTCTTCCTTGTTATCTTCTCCCGTCAACCTAAAAACCCTATTCACATTGATTTTCTCATCATTTCTATTTGAGGTGTTGTCTTGATAAATAAATGTTGTGAAATTTAGCCCATTAGATGACCTGACGAGTACCATGCACATATTTTTCCTTTTGTCTGAAAATTTTCATGTAGCAATATGTAACATAATTTTTCTTCACTAATATGACAATACATTTTGGCTCGTTGATTTTTATATTTTCTCATTGAGATAACTTCTTTAAAGGGTGCTAGCTCAATGAAAGAACATCGGCCTTGCAAGAAAGAGGTTGGTGGTTTGATTCCATCGTGCATTAACATGAATTAATCACTGAAAAAACAAAATGATTCACATTCTATATTTTGTTTCTAAAGGTAATTTTTATTGTCTCTAGAGAGACAATAGCTCAGATTAAAGACATGTTATCTCTATAGAGACAATATGTGTATCTAATCGTAACTATAGTCCATTGCGAGACAAAAATGAATTGTCTCTTAAAAGAGAATAATACTTGTGTTCAATATTATCTTATAGAGACAATTTTTTAAGACAATAATTTGAGACACTTGCTTAAATACAATATTTAAAACAATTTACAAGTTTTTTGGTCTCAAGTTAAGACATTTTACTCAAAATTTTTCTTAAATATTATCTTAGATCCCCTTAATGTAGTAGTAACATCTTACTTGCTATCAATCTTTGAGATTGATTTTCATTCACGACTTGGAAGGTTGGTTTCCCTATATCTATTTAATTTTACGGCTAGTAACCATATATGTTGCTTGAGCTATTGGTGCTGACAAGCTTCATAATGTCTTGAACTTGCCAAGAAAATGGTGAAGTACTTTGTTAGAATTAACATAAAGGAAGAAAGATGAGATAATCGTGTCATCTTGTCAAAATTTACTTTATTTTTATTTATGCATTATATATGTTGCTCGGATCAAAAGAAGACCTTCTCAGCAGACATATCATAAACATTCACCAATCTGTTATAAAAAATAGTGAGTTGAGAGATGGATGGTTTCTTGGGAACTTTTGCTAGAATGCACTGGTTGAAAATAATGCCAAAAATATATATAGTTAGCCATCTCAACATTTGAATCACTTTCAATTGAAATAATTCTCCCAAAAAAGCTAATATGACAAATATCTGGACATGAAAGTACTTGTAATTTGGATTAGTAAAGCCAATTTCTATAGGCAATGTTATATTTGTTTATGTAACTCTTGGCTTTGAACTGAAATCGTTGCTTAATTGAAGCAATTCCATAATTTCCACGTTACTCGATGCCTCATGTTGTTTGCTAAAGCCCTAGACCTCATGTTTGACATGAGCCAAATCAACCCTCTAGTAGTTGGGTCAGTTATGGGATAGCCGGTAGAATGTATGAAAAAAAAATCAGTTTCTCTTTTCATGGAAGAAAATGCGTTAGATTGCCAAGTCATAAACAAATTTGAAGTAGTGAGAGAATTCTTGAATGATAATCAATATTGTTTAATGACACATTAATTGGAAGTATTAAGATGTCAAACTGTAAAACATGATGACATATGTTGGGTAGACATTTTAGAGTTTATCGGTGAGACTTAGACGTATGACGTTAGTTGTCTAATCAAATGTTTACAAATGATTATTTTTTAAATTATAATGAAAAAGACATTGCTTATTTCTAAAATTTAACGTTAAATATTGCATAAGTCAAAGCTACACTAATATCAATCAAATTGCAAATCAACTAATAACACTTTGACTTCGTTTTTAAAAGAGCTTAAATATAAATATATTTTATTATATTTCTAAATACTAATTTAATTTGATTATTTCTTTAAATTATGTTGTTGATGAGAAGTTATTAATTATAAATTTAAGTGTTTTTTACACTCCCTAAACTATCAACTACTATCTCAAAAATATATATATTTTCTACCAATAAGAAATTTTATATTAGTAATAAGTAAAAACATCCATAGTAATTTGAAATTTTATATTAGTAATTTGAAAATCTATAGTAATATTTTTTACAATTTTGACCTAACTATTATAAACATGGGTTTTTTAGTACAATATATTAGATATTAGTTTTATGATTATTTATATATAAGTTATTAAACTATGACCATATTCATGAGTATTAGTCTCAACTAACCAAAATTCTCATGATTTTGAATAGCCCACATAACCATCATCATATCAAGTAATAACTACTATAAATTCCAAACTATTTTAATAACTTTTCATCATAATTTTTTTTAATAGTAAACATGTTTTTAGGATTAATCACATCAGTGTTATTTGGTGGATGTTTTGCACTGGCTAATGTGGTTAATTCTCAAGACAAAAGTGAAAAGATCTATAAATCCTAATGAATAAATAGCAAGGATGTATCATAATCCAGAATTAACTATTAAAATATCAATTAATATATTTATATTTATTAAAATTAAAATAAATTTAATTATAAAAAATTAAGTAAAAATATATTTTATATTTTAATATAAATTTAATATATTTAATATAAACATATTTTTAATGGAAACATAATTTACTTAAATACTTAAAAAAACTAAAAATAAAAAATAAATTTACAGTGATTTAATAAAATTAAAAATAAATAAAAAATCACATGATCTTTTTCATCTTCAACATTCCAACCTCTTGACACAGATATTTAAGAAACGTTATACATGCTTATCTTTACCCATTCAAGCAGCCTTTATAAACCATGTAACCTTATAAACTACGGTGCGTTATCCAACCGTGCAGCCTTTTGGATACTGGTTAGATCTAACTTTTGAGATAAATAACTTATAAGCCAATATACTATACTTACACTTAATTGTATGTAGATCAACAGGGAAAAAAACAAAACCCAAAACCCAAAATCGAAACTCTATATTACATTAATGAAGATATTTACACTTGTGTGCAAAAGTTGAAAGGCAAAATAGTTGAGAAAACACTCTGATTCGACTGAAAATCCCAATTGCCTCACTGCCTAACCAGCGTTTCATAGCAATGTAAGCCGTCAAACTCCGGCGCAAAAACAGGTGACAGGGGCCCCACCTTTGACTGCCGTCGTTTCCCCTCTACGGCCGATTCCCTTGATTTTTCGTTTGTCTCGTTGTTGTGCTGGGAGCGGGGGCTTTCATTCTGCAAACCACCAGACAACCACCGCTGTAAACGAAAAAACTTAAAATCCCCTTTATACACAAAGAAACTCTAAACAGATTCAGAATTATAAGAAAATGCATACATGACGATCTGATTGATGATACCGAGAATCGAACCCGGATAGGGCTCCGATGACGGCAGCTGCAGCCGCGATGATGGTCAGAGGCGTCGACACTGCCAGCTCCTTCATCTTTGACGGCAGAAATCAATATAATCGAGCGAGCCGAAGTGTAGAGAGATGGAAATCCTTCAGAAATGTAAACGGCGATGTGGTTGGAGGATTACCCACACGCTTTTAAATACGAGCCGAACAAGGGATAATGCGATGAATGAGAAATCGACGTGTCATTCAAGTGCTTGTCCAAGATGGATTGATGACACGCGTCACATTTTTGATGGTGTGAAGGAGTCAGGATGTGGGCCCCTGCAGTTTAAGTTTTTAGTGGCCCTCGGCCGACAGCGCGCCTGACTCTGTCGACAAATGAAGACGTTGAACATGGCTGGAAAGTTGGAAGAGTCATCACATTAATATTTTTTAGTGGCCCTCGGCCGACAGCGCGCCTGACTCTGTCGACAAATGAAGACGTTGAACATGGCTGGAAAGTTGGAAGAGTTACTACATTAATATTTTACGGCACCAATCACGATATAAAAGTCGCACGGCGCACCGACACAGAAAGAAAAATAGCAGGCCATAGATAAAGTAGACGTACGCATTTCTCATGGGTGGCGCGGCGTGCTGCTCCGACCAATTAAAATCCTCCTCCTATCACATCAAATTGTTGGGTGTCTTTCTTAAAATTAAAATTAAAATAAACTTATATCTGATCATCGAATTGTATTGTTGGGTCTCTTTCTTAAAATTAAAATAAACTTATATCGGATCGGTCGACCAATGAAATGGTAATTTTCACTCCCAGCCAAATCTATGTTTTATTTTCCTATTTCCGAATTTCCATTTTTTAATCATCCAGCGAAGTTCGTTCGGTTCGTTTCTCACAAATAAAATTTCATAATTATGTCCGTAACAAAATATTTATTCTCACTCTCAAATATATCAATTTATTTTGATTTGTTTTTCAAATATAAATAAAATATAAAATCAGATCTGATATGTTCACTAAAGAAATATTAATTTTCACTCCTAGACCTATCAATTATTGATTCGATTAATTTCTCAAAAATAAAATAAAATTACATCTAATATATCCACCAAAAAATTATTAATTCAAACTCCGCAACACATTTTTGATGATTGATTTACTATTATTATTAGTAACTACGAGAACACTTGAATTTTCGAATTACACCTATTCTGTAATTTTTTTTAGATTAATAAAATATTCAGTAATTACACATGCGAATGACCTCTCATTAAATGCTTAGAAATTGAAAGTTATGGTGGTTATATTAAATTACGAGTATGAAGTTGTGCAAACAAATTTGATAATACACTGATATCATAAAAGATTAAAAAATCATCTATTATTGATAAAATATCTTCTTTCCCTTACAATGGATAGGCTTTTAAAAATGGGTAAATTGATATCATTCTTATATCTAATTTCTAAAAAAAATTCACTTAATGATTCTTATATCTCATTTCTAAACATATTTATTTATTTTTTCCATCAAAATTATAAAGAATATACGTTAAGATTATCTCTTCTTTTATTAATTACTTATTAACTTAACACATATTCATGTATATACACAATTAATTAATGAGAATTAATATAATATTGTTTAAAGATATGACCATTTTCATTTTACAACTTATCAATTTAGATTTATTTTAATTACAAATTTAACAAGTTTGAAGAAGAATTGATTTTTTAGAGGTCCAAATCTTTTTTAAATGTAAAATTTGGAAAAAAGTTTGCACCTCTAGATATTTTTGAATGCATAAATGAATTGCATGATTTGAAAATTCTATTGGACACTTGGATTTTATAGAATACACAACCTAAAATTGCAATTCTAAAATACTTTTATTTGATTTCAAACAAAATTCACTAAAAAATACACCTTAAAATTCAAGGACTAGAGCTTCTGTCCCAAGGCAACTCTTGGCAGTTCAACAACCCTCACAAGCACTTGAGTGACTCTTCCAAAACTAGTAGTTTCATCAATCCACAAGCTTCCATTGGGTTCTTCAGCCTTATATGAAAGCCACTGCTCTCTATAATGCTTTTACCTAACAAGCCTTGGTGAGGGTTCTTCAACTGGTTCCTATTAGTCTCCATCGCTTGTTTTTGGTCTAATATGATCATTGGTCTCTCACTATTTCGTGACCTCCGCCCTTGGAGGAACTTTTCTTGCAGTGTTCTCACTACATCTTCTCTATTTCTACCTGAGCATATGCACGAGAGAGTAAACATAACATGTCCCTCTTCTTCAACTATCTCTACTCTTGAGAGAGAATCCATGAGAGAGAGAGTTCTTCCCTACCTATGCGTATGTGTGAGGATGTCCCCCCTATTTGTCGTTTTTCATGGTTGCATGTAGTAAACTACGTGTACAATGTGATCCATCTTGCCCTTAATTTTTTTGTCCTTTTCTTGCTTGTTGTTGGAGCTAAAGGATATTTGGGCATGTCCTTGTTTCTTTAGTTAAATTTAATGCATAATTAGCTCATTTAATCTTTGTTGGGTTGTGTTATATTCTTTCCCCATAGTTAACAGGGGGTTTGAGGGGTACCAGTAACCCCACTTTATGGGGTCCAGGGCAACGCCCCAGAAAATTTTGGTTTTGGACCCTATGTTAGGTTGGGCGGACCCACCTATGGTTTTGTGCATGATTTTCACACATGTTTTTTGCACGCGATGGTTTTCGGTCCATGGTATTGGATCGATGGGTTTTTGGTCCATGGTATTGGACGTGATGGTTTTTCGGTCCATGGTATTGGATGCTTCAGCATGTATAAATATGTATTGTAACATTGAAAGGAATATAATGAAAAATCAAGCTGGTAGTCTCGTTTTGAGATCCAGTGGGAAATCTCTGTGTATATGTGTTTTATGTGTTATGCTCTCGCATTTTATTTTTCCTGTGATTTAGAATTCATATGCAGGTAATTTCTGTACGGGGTTAAAACCTGCAATCTTATGAGCCAACCCATGCTGATGTATTTAATTTTTCCAATTCCTCATGCAATCTCCCTCTCTTAACCTTTAGTTAATTACAATTTATTTACATTGGATAAATATGAACCTCGAGATTTCATATTCCTCTCCCCCCTTAGGGGAGTGCACTGTCCTTGGTGTTCAATAATCCATATACAACAAAATATGCTTTAGACCAAACATTGTTGATTATAGAGCTTTATATACACAACTTTGTACAACATTTACATTTTCCTTACTCAAAAAATATGAAAGGATATGTTTCCAGCATTTGGTCAACCATTTACCACGTGGCTTCCTTGGGTCCAAAGTGCCTCCACTTTCCTTTGACTTGCTATATTGATTGATTCTAAAGCGTGAGGTACCTATGATCCATGATTCATAGGGGTTCTGGTTGGAACTCTTCTTCTTTTTCTACCTGTAACACAAACCAATAAATTACATGATTAACATCCCACACATATTTTTTAAGCAATGAAAACAATTCTACCTATCATTATTGTGTGTTTAACATGGTATCATATCAGGTTGGTCAGGTCTGCTCTCTACCACTCAGATCTGTGATTATGAACCCTCTGTCAACCAGATTTGTGCTAAGTTCTCTACATACAACCTATCTACAATAACATTGCGAGTTTGATTATGTTTGGATACTCTTCGCCAATTTTCTTTATGGCATCAAAGAGAGAAGAAACACTCCTTCCCTCACGATATCCGTACCATTATCTACATGCCATATTTGCATTCCCTACATGATCTAAATCTTACCTACCATCCCTATCTAAAGATATCAATTTTATTATCTAAATCGTTCGCTTGCATCCCTGATGTCTCCACACAAGACTACAACCTGGCTTCGTTCGCTTGCATCCCTGATGTCTCCACACAAGACTACAACCTGGCTTACTCAGAATTTCATGTGCGTTATTGCAACTTCTTCTCCATTTGTAACATCCTATCATAACGTCTCTAGCAAAATGACATCTTGACTAGCATTTCCATGGTATCCTACAAACTTAATGCCCAAATCTGATAGCTCTTAACATATGCATTGAGCCTTCTATGCCACACATCAAAAATTGGTTTGAGCCCAGACACAATTGACATGTTGTAAAAGAAGAAAAACAACATAGAGATACAACCACTCTACTGGTAGTTCCACGAGAGGAGGATACGTGGAGTATTACACTCTAACGCTCCATTCAACGAACTTAATTAATATTATCCATTGCTCTGCCCTTGTTTTAAGGTTTAATAGGTTTGGGCTTCTAGTTAAACCTTCACTTTTAGTTGCAATCTGATGCGTGTCATCTAAAACCCTATCGATATTTGCATCTTTCTCATGTTGGATTCAACAATTATCATTTCTATTCCCATCATTTCCACCTCCACCTATCGATGAGCACACTCCCTTAACATTATATTAGTGCTTAACTTAAAATTAATGACTGGAAGTGGACGCTCCAATGTTGCTTCCCTGGTAGATGCCCATAGATATTATGCCTGCTGATTGATTTCGGGTTCTTGATAGCCATTAAGCTTGGCGTATTTCCCCTTCCTAATTCTAACTGATGTTATCTGCCTCCAAATTCAATTTTCGAGGACTGAACTAAGAACTAAACTTGATGAAAACTTTTCGAAGAGTTCTTCAACATGCACTATTATTGTTTTTCTATTTTATATCTGTGCATCACTTTTTCTGGAGAATCAACTATAAGGATGAGGATGCTAGAGGTATCAACACTGACTTTTCTAGACTGGAGAGTCTCAATCTCTGCGTATAAGACAACTGTGCTAGTCACCTCAGATAGTGTGCAAGCTTTTTTATTGGACAGGATCTAAAAGTAGTCTTTTTGCTCGAAAACAATTACTTGCTTAGGCTTGGCCTCTAATGAAGAAGGCGTTAACACATGCCACAAACATTGTAGTGCACTCGTAGGGTGACGAGGGTGATGAGCATTCAACCCAATTTCTTTTGCAAATCTTAGTTTTGCTTGCGAGCCTACGAACCTGCAAGGGCCACCCTTATCCCGATTGCAGGTTCAATAAACCCGCTGACATGGAAGTGTGGACCCATCCTTTTAACTCCGTTTATGCTGACGGACGTTAATATTGATTACGAAATTATTTTCACCGGAGAATGGTTGGCCGGAAACTTTCTCAACGCCGCCTGTTTAGCTTGTAGTGTATTACAACTGTATTGTCCTTCAGCGTTAATCGCGGAGCTCGAGAGATAAGATATGCACGTGCTTTCAGCTTTAATCGCGGAGCTCGAGAGATAAGATATCCACGTGTCTTCACGTGGAGAGAGATTGAGGCTCTTCCGGTCTTCACTTTATAATTTAATGAAACTCACTCCCCTTAACTGCGCAATCGGATCCTCTTAGCTGCACAATGGGAATTAGTTTTTTTTAAACTAACATAATTTATTTTGTTGGTTATGAGAGAATACTTATTTTTATTTAAAAATTTAATATAATAGTATATTTAAAAAAATATTTTATTTTTTTGTTTATACATATCCATTTATTTTAATTTTTAAAAATTAATAATAATATTAAAAATATTAATAAATTTCTATAAATATATATAAAATAGTATTAAATAATTTATATTAATAAATATTAAAAAAATATTAAACAATTTTTATTTAGTAGTTATTAAATTGTTAAGTGTTTTTATTAATTTTTTTATTACTATTAAAATATAGGATATATAAAATATGGTTTATATATTAAAAGAACTTATTAAAATTTTTACAATTCAATTATAGGATTTTTATTTTTGTATGTGAGAACATTATTGAGGACTAAATTTTATAAAGAGGATATTTCCACATTTATTTTTTTACAAATGTGTATATTGTTTATGTCATGTCATCATTACTTCTTTATTGTCTTTTTCAATTTTAAAAAGGGAAAATCCAATATTTTCTTTTTCAACATTCTAAAAATAGAATTCTTGTCAATTTTTATGCTTAAAAGTCTATTCATTTTCTTTTTCTCTAGAATATTTATAACATTAAAATATATTTCTTATAAGTACTGACCTATTTAATGATAATGATTTTGTTAATTATTAAAAATAGTTTTCTGATCCAAGTATTAAATTTATTTAAAATTTTCATGTTTCAGCTTCATTTAGATTGGAAGACTTTTACAAAAGTCAATATTGATACAATTGTTTGCATATATGAACAATTCATAATGAATCATTTACATCAAACATTGAGGGAGTCAAAAGAAAGACTTGTATTAGATATTTTGAATGAATATACCATTTTGAATACAATCCTCAAATATTTTATGATAATTATCATGAATAATTTTTTTTACAAGAATAAATAATTTATAGCACAAAAGGATCTCCTTTTTTAGATGAAAAAACAGAACTTCCATTCAATAAAGAAAACGTTTTACATATTCATGATTCTTTACAAGATAGATTGCAGACAAGAGTAAGTATGTTCCACCAACATCTGTCTCATGACATAATCTATTGTAGTGTCAAATCGTCAATTGAAAGAGAGCAGAGATGCATCACTGACCACAACAAAAAAGGAAATAATAAACAGGCGAAACCAACAAAAATCCATTTAGTTCAATGCAAAAATGGAAAAAAAAAACCAAAGATAGGGGAGGGAACTAGATCTAAAAAAAACCATGTCATTGCTCTGACCACCATAAAAGAGTTCAAAGAACATGAACCCAAGGCAGATGGAGAGGCCGAGAGTGGAAAGAGAATCTACCTCCAAATTTTATTCCCGATAGACATGCCTGAAGTTGATTTATGGGATGAGAGGTAGGAAATTCCTAATCTGTAGCAACTAGTTGTAGAGATCGGGGACATCATGAGATGAGATTCCTTTCACCCAGTTAGTCGTAGATAAGGAGTTTCCAATGATTAAGATTTTTTCAATGCGAAGCGAGGAAGCACATTGCAGGGCGCCCCAAACAACTAATAACTCAGCCCTACCATTGTGTCCTCTACCACCATACCAGGAGAAATGGAAGTGAACATCTAGGTCAAATTGAAGAACAACCACACATTCATAGTCACCACCGGAGGAAGCCCCATTAAAGAAACATATTGGATAAATTCTCTCCACATCAAAATAAGAGATAGATCGACGAGGGATTTTTGGTTGCCAAGAGAAAATCTCTTGGAATAATTCCATTATACCTATAGTACCTCGTTTGATGTCCAGAGCTTTTCCTTAAAAAATAAGAGCATTACAAGCCCTCTAGATGCCCCATAGAACATCGAGATGGACAATCTTGTAGGCCTTCATTCTATAGTTCCAAAGGAGTACACAATCATGGATGGAAGGTACATTACTAATAGTAGGGATTCCAAAACGAATTGATACCTTTTCCCACATTTTAGAGGCAAAATGATAGCATAGGAATAGGTGTGGGCCATTCTCTGAATCCAACCTGCAAAGAAGGCACCATCAAGGGTCAGAAAAGACTCTCTTGAGAAGATTGTCCTAGGTCAATGCTCTATTATGGATGGCGAGCCAAGAGAAGCATTTTAGCTTCAAGGGAGCATCCTATTTCCAAATGAACGAGGTGAATTTTGTGAATGGTAGGCGAAGAGAGGTCGAAGTGATGTGGTCGTAGGCCTCCTTGAGAGGGATTCTGTCATTGACCATTTTCCCGCCTCCCCACCCCACTACACTAGCTTATCCAAACTCAGTGATAAGTGGATATCGACCATGCATAGACTTTCGCGATAGTCTTCCCACTCAGCTGCCATGTCCTCCTATAAACCAATCTGCCATGCATGTGACCAATATTGAGCAACATGGACAAGTCTATATCTCTCCCACAGGCTGGCAAGGGTGTTCATCGCCATATAGGAGAGAGATTTGATTATTTGTATTTGAAGAGAGTGGCATCCACTGAAACCCTTGATGGAATCCAAACCAATGTGGATCATTTGTCCATTTCCAACCACCCATCGAAGGTTACTGCTTAGCCACGGTAGGACAACTCTAATACTGCCCCCTCAACAATCCATTCCTCGATTATGCATTGAAGAGAGTATTTGTATTCATATGCTCTATCAGAGCCCTTTCTCACAAAATAACCTCCACAAATTTGTTGTGAAAAGGGTTAGGTTAAAGGATCGTGTGTCAATAATGCCCCAGCCTCCACATACAATCGACTTGGAAATGGACATTAACCCAATTAGATGGATCCTCTTTACTGCACCAAAAACCAGACCAAACAAACTTAGCCACCATTGAGTCTATCTTGTTAATGAAATATTAGGGAAGATGAAAGAGATGCATCTAGTAGATCAAGTTGCCAGTCAAGACAACCTTTGTCATAATGACTCTTCTACCAAATGTCAACCATCTTTGGTCCCAACAAACAATTTTTGTTTGTTTGTTTGTTTTGTTTTGTTTTTGTTTTTTTTGTTTTTGTTTTGTTTTTTTTAGAAAGAAGACATTCCCAATCATTCAATAAGTACTTGTTAAGCCTTAGAAAACATCCCAGGTATTTAAAACCATCTATCATAGAGAGTATTTTTATTCCAAACAGGGATGCTATTGCAAGTACTTCTAGGTCATCCACCACCACATCTATCAGTTCAAATTTTTTCTTTGTTTATGTAGAGCCCAAAAGATTTACAAAAATCCATGAAGATCCTATGAAAAGCGACCAACTTAGAGAGTATTGTTTCATGAGTACACAATGTGTCATAAACAAGCATCAGTTGAGAAGTTTTTCATCCTTTGGATATTCTGCATCCATATATCAATGTTTCCTCAAACCTTGCCTTAACTCCCTTGTTGAAGGCATCCATGATCAGAATGAAAAGAATCAAAGATAGTGCACATCATTGGCGAAGCCCCTTATAAATTTTGAAGAAATGAGTTGGCACCCCATTGATGAGAAAAACCATAGACGTTGATGTTATGGAAGATATTATCCATATCACATGATTGTGCAAAAAACCACTTTTATACAGGATCATTGAGAGAAATTCCCTATCCACACAGTCATACACCCTGTGGAGGTGAACTTTCATGTTCCTTTTTAATTTCTCTTCGATGGGAGAGTTTATAAAAAAAAATGAACATAATAGATGTTGGTACATAATTCAAACTTCTTAGTTTAGTTGTTTCACTTGAAGTAATCTTTAACAAGCTTTTTATATCCTCCATTACCAACCATAGAATTATCAAATTCTCTAGCATTGCTTTGTAAGTTTATATGAAACATGTTTTAAATAAATCATTTGATTTTAACCGACATGTTTGAGGTATAAATTCTCACCTTCACATGTTTGTATTTATTTCATTGTCTTAAGTAACAGCGCTATCCATCTCATCAACGAATGTTTTTTCCTTCTAGAACCCTGTGTTAGGGAGAAAAGTGTGCAGAGCTAGACGATGTATGTGAGTGCTTATGAGTGACCATCCTCTCCAAGAAATCCCTTTCATACCCCAATGTATGTCCAAATCCATATTGGCTTTGTTGGAAAGATGGACCAATTGGATGGCGCAACCTTGAAGTTGTTAATGTCAATGCTGTTTTGAACTCATTTGTGATGTCTTCCATCCATTTCTGTAAGATTGGATATGTTTGTTTGTTGGGATATATGTTTTAATTATGAATAATTCATTTGTTTTGAATAAAAATAATGCAACAATAGTTTTGAGAAATAATTTATGTCTCACTCAATGGAATTATTATTGTGATTTTGATTAAAGTAAAAAGAAAAAAATATATTAATGTTAAAGAAATATTATCATGACATTATGTATTTATGATTTTCTAGATCATTGTAAAATGTAAATTATACTAAAAGTATATTTTCCATGGATGTAAGATTTCAGTGACTCATTTTTTTTTTTACATATAGAGAATGAGATATGAGATATGGATTTTCTAAGATCAAAGAAATTTTGATTCAAAAATTACTTCTATAGTGTTAAAAAAATAGGGTTTCAAATTTATTCAAGTAATTTTTATTTGATATATTTTTCTTTAAAGGAAATTATTATAGTTTGATTTTTTTGTTAAAATTCGTATTTTTTCTATGTACAATTGTGAACTAACAAATGACATGATTATTTCAAAATTTAACAAAATTGTAATAAAGTTAAAGAGGGGTTAGTATAATCATGGAGTATTCTAGCCAATAATATTTTTAAGAGAAAATGGGTGGTAACTAAAACACTAAGGTTTTGGATTAGTATTTCAAGATATTGAAAGCCCGACTTAACAAACACTAAGCCTATTGTTGAGAACAAAAATGTACCATGGAATCTTTAGGATATAGGGTGGCTAAAAAAATAGATACTTATATAAATATAATACTCGATGCAAGAAGAAACACATAAATGTTGGAAACTAGCTTACAAGACGGGAATAAAAATGTCAACTTTTAATGATATTACAAAATTAGGGGAGAGGCATTTCGAGAATAAATATTTGGTAAATTATCTACAATTATTAGGAATATGAAAGGAAACTCATTGAAATAAATAAGTATAGAATGATGCTTTGTCTACATTATTTTGTGTGGCATTTCACAATGATATGAGAAATCCCACTCATGATATGAGTTTTTATAGATTAAATGTTAAAATGAATTGTTATTGAGAAAATGAGAACCTTAAATAACTTTACAAGAGAAAAGACACCTCCAAAACATTAGGAAGAGAAAGAATCTATGAATGTAACAAATTAAGGTTTAATTTATAATATGACATCAAAACTCATAATGAATTTTTATTTTTTTTTGTAATGACTAAGTAGTCTAGAAGGCCTACACATATTATGTAGAGTATACTTATGATATAGATATGTGCAGTTTTTTTTGTCAAATACTTCATAAAATTTAATTATTAATAAATATTATCTATTTATAATATATTTCATTAATTAGGTATGATGATTAGCTTTATTCCTAAAGTTAGGTATTTTAATATAAGATTGGAAAGATGATGTAATAATTCTGATCCAAAATAAAATATCTTCTAAACATTATAATACTTCATTTACTAATTTTTGTAAACTATTATAATGGATAAAACCAAACTAAGTTAACATTTTAATCAAAATGTTTCTAGCCAAGTAAAAATTATTCACATATTTTTTAGATAAAATATTCTAACTTAATTTAACAATGAATAAAAATACAATCCTAGTATACATAAACTCATCAATTATAATTTTCCGAGTTAACATTCAACTTATAATATGATAATATATTATATGAGTTTGATAATAAATAATTTATTATTAATTATATATATGTTTAATTATAAAATCATCATGACGAACATAACTCAATGTTGTTGCAACCACAATCGTGTTAGAGAAAAAAATTGTGACGCTTTAAGGACTAGCTAGTTCACAATTTTCTCTAAAAAAAAATACATTAAACCCATAAGTTATCCTATTCCACTACAAAAGATTATATTATGGTATTCCGACCTTGTCACTATTGTGATATTTCCATAGCCAAAGATAATCAAGCTTTTATAGTATCCTGGGAAATGTTAATTAAATTAAATTGAAGTTACACTTAAATAAAATATGTTCTTAAATATCATTACTTTTAACAAATCCTTTGATGACATATAAAATTGCTAAATTTGGAATTTAAATAATATTGATATACTTATAATTTAATATAAATAAATAAAAGTAATTGATATTATCAAATATCATGATAAAAAATTACACCTATGATGAAATTTAAA
>APFE030455615.1:238320-279346 GCA_000404065.3 Pinus taeda | reverse complement strand
AAATAAAAGATAAGAGACTTTAGAATTATAAGTGACTCACTTTTTATAATGGGTAAGAACACTTTTACATAAAGTAACTTTAAAACATAAGTTACATGTGTTTTTTGAAAAAGTAACTCAACAAAAAGAAAGACTTGAATGCGAGGCCTCTATTCTCATAAAGTAACTTTGGACCAAGTGAGCTAGTTTAAAATGTTAGTAATTTTTGGAAAAGATGAAGGGTTTTTTTTTTTTTTTTTAGTCACTGAAGCTTTGGAGTCCATGCTTACTTGAAGAAAATATTTTTGCCTACAAAACAAAAAACTACACAACCCAACACAGATATACAAAAAAAACCAAAACTTATTGCTTGAAGTTAGATTTTGCCAGAAACTAAATATTTTCCTTAGTGTTTCTGATTTTCTGAGATCACAGTAAATTGTGGTAGAAAAGAGCATACGCATGAGAAAAATCCTTCCTTTTTGTTTTTGATTTGGCCAGATTGCAGATCTTAGAAATGACATAGCTAGAGTTATTAGAAACCTTTTCACGTGAAACGAAAGGGGTTCCTCACTGGAACATATTCTCCTAACACAATAGAGCAGTCCTCTCAGCCTGAAAGCAGTAAAAAACAGTAGATCTAAGAAACGACAGTCACATGCACTTGTACAAGCTTCATATTTGGAACACCAACAGATGTGGCCCTCAAATAGCTCTGATACTGTAGGAATTTACAGGGCAAGTTCCTCAGATAGAACACCAAAGGACACCGCTCACAAATAGATCACATATCAATACACCAGTATTCTTGATGTGGTTAAAACCCTCAAAGAGGGAAACAATTCACGACCTAAGCCAACGGGGCCATTTCAGGAAATTTATTAATGTAAAAGAAAGAAATTTACATAGGCTTCTCTCATGAACGATCACCTTACAAATGACCTTCCATGCTCTTTAAATAGAGATCATGGACCAATCGGGTATTAAGCCATGGATCAAGTGTTGGTAATACCGAGGAAAGAATGAACTGTCAGATCACTTCGTGTCTAGAACATATTGTGATCGTCAGATTGTAAGTTACAAAAGTACATAGTAAAGAAACACACTTTACCTAACTCTACACTAGACCAAGTTATACTTAACTATTTCCTATGTGTCGGAATATCCTAACAATGGAGATTAAATTCCTACCATTTACTTAAATTAAATTAGAATTATAAAAAATCTATTCCAAAGCAAACACACTCATCTTTTTTTGTTTGCTAAGTTTTATGAGTCTTGACTGCACACTTAACCTTTGGCTTGAGAAATCCTGACTCATAGGCATCTAAGCCATAAAAATCACTTGGAGATGGATAATGTTGACATATGAATGCAAATTATTGATTTCAAAATATCACATCAATGTGTAGCCTTAGGTAAGTTGCTATCTGGTGGTATAGAGACTATTCTCGCTAGTGGTATAGAGATTGTTCAATTTGAATTGGCTTCAAATCGTGTAGTATCAATCATCCTAAAAATTAGTTTTTTTAATGGTGCATGCTCGAAAATAATATCCCTATTGGTGATAATCTAAAGAAGAAATGCATTATTGGGCTTAGTTGGTATACAATTTGTAAATGTGTGGAGGAGACAGTGGACTATTTATTCCTTGTATGTCCCATTGCCACTGTTATGTGGAATATTATGCATCACTCCTTGACTTTAAATTCTATGTGGCATGTCCCTTAATGCAAAGAAGCCTTTGTTCCTTGTGTGTCCCATTTCCAATGTTATGTGGAATATTATGCATCTCTCCTTGAATTTAAATTCTATGTGGCATAGCCCTTCATGCAAAGAAGCCTGGCAATCATGGTGGAAACATGTTGCCTAAAGAAACTCAAAAATCTCCCACCCACTATCTGCTGGGGAATCTGGATTGCAAGGAATAATGGCTTATTCCAAGCAAATTCATAAACTATTGAAAGGGTGGCAACTTAAATCCCAACTACTTATGATTTAATTCTTGAAGTTATATTGGCTCACAAACCCATAAATAATACTAATGAAGAATTAGATCACTCTTGCCACTAGGCTTATTTTGATGGGCCTTCCTTTGTCGGGGAGATTGTGGGGGTGGTGTTGTTTTATATTTAATATAGAATCATTTCTATAAACTTAAATGCGGGCTAGGTAGGGGCACTAATAATTATGAAAAATTACTCAGTCTTAAACAATTGTTCTAGTTCATTATTAAAAAGGGATTCAAAAGGCTACAATTTTTTTGGGAATCTTTTGTTGTTATTGTTGGACACCTAATCCTTTAAGGGTTATGGTGTGGAAGATAAATAGTCAAAGGGAGTCCAAGAGACGTTGGAATATGAATCCAACAGTCATATGGGTGTATTATATATGTGTATCATTTGTTAATAGTAAAGGTATTCATGCTTTACCTTATTTGGCTGTCCACATTCCATGTATATCTAACATGGTATCAGAGTTGGCGAATTCATTCCCTACTCTTGAGCCACTGGTTTTGTGGCCATTGTGCATTTTAGTTTTGCCATCCTGAGCTTGTCGTAACACATATCAGAGGCCTCGCTTTAAATGTGTCTACAATATCTACCATCCAGTCAGGTTTTCTTCTTGTCAGTGACATTCAATAACTTCTACATTTTTGCCTATCTTCCCTAATGCTCATGAAAATATGTCAATGCATTAGGGTGTTATTTTTTCCACTATTTTCTACCTTTAAGGCCTACTCATGACCATCGTGAGCCTATTATTGTCAACCTCCACTCCTTGGAAGGTGTTAATATAAGCATTTTTGGCATTCCATTGCTCTTTTTGACACCACTATTTCCCTAGCCTGGTAGAAATGCCTCGATCTCCTTATCTCTCTTATTATGATAAGTATGTCCATTATTTTATTAGTAGGTATTCACATCCAAAATTACCAAGGCATTACTGCATCGTCCGAGTTGTAATGTTTCGCTTCCAGAACTGTATCATCCAGTTACTCCATAGAGGGGGAGTTGATCACTTTTCATTGTTCGTGGTGTGTGGCATTTCAATAAAAATTCAAAGATACAAGATGTATATCTTGATTATTTAAGTTGTCATCTTGACAAAATTGTGCCATTCAATCTATTTATAGCAAATTTAGGAGCCATGAGAGGGTTCCCTAATGCACCATCATAGCCAGTTGAATGTAGTGCCTCCAGAATCAAACTTTGGGGATTGTTCAAAACTTCTGAAATCTCTTATTTCACTTTCGCTAGTTGTTCCTTAACCTCCTTGTCAAGAAAAACTATGATCCTCACACTATCAATCAATAATTCTACCATCTCAGGGAGATAGGTTTTGAGAGCATCGAAAGTTTAAACCATATTTTCTTGGGATGCTGATGTCGTAACATTCCCTTTGATGGCTTCCACCTCAAGTACCATCCAAACATGGCTTCGGTTCTTTGTGGTTTTGAATGCCATTTGTTCTGGGAGGTGAGTTGCCCTGCTGGACAACGGGGTCTCATACATAGAACCACAATCAATGTACAATCCAATTGATGCACTGGGGCTCAAAGATTTTTCAGATGTAACTTTGAGACCATTTGGAAGGGTCATGACAGTGGTATTTATTAGTTCCACATAATCTGGAAGTGTAGGTGGAAAAATCATGCCTGGCAGGGGAAAATATAAGGTAGGAAGAGCTTCATATTTGTTTCATGTATGCCATGAGAACAATCTGCCAGAGGAGGAATGTACAATTTCTTTTCGAGAAAGCCCTGGTGTGTTCATGAAAAAAGCCTTTCTAAGCCATGTTGAGTGCAGCATGCAACCACCATATTAACTTTATCTTGGTATGTTGTTTCTTTCCAGTAGTTCATTTCAATGTGGTGGAATGGCACGTCAGTGAACTATTTTGGTACGTTTCATTTTTTACATGAGAGCATATGTGCATATGTGAAGGAGTCGTATGGTCAAAATGGTGTTGTAGTGAACAATTACATTACAAAGTTCATTGACTAGTACGGCGCCTTTGAATATACAGTATTAGTTTCCTTGTGGTTGTTTATGGTGGACCTTTCAAGTAGTGTAGCATAATGGAGCCATTTTATAGTCAATTTTAATATTATATAAATAGTATGTGTTGTACCAGTAGCCGAGGCCATAAGGACAACCCTCATCAATTTTATAACGCCTGCATTCGAGATGAATTATTTTACATCTTCGCATGTTAATATTTTACTGCTTTATGGCATGTATTGGTTGGTTGTTGGACTAGTCGTGAAATGTTGTGCATAAGTTGTGAACATCGGGAAGGTCTCTATAGAGGTTTAAATTGAATAAGTAATGTGCATTGGTGTCAATAAAGTTTATATGTGCATTAAATACAAATTTATTTCCATTCCAAGAGTCCAGACAACACATAAAATGATATTCCATTAGGAACAAATATTTATCTTTTGGCATTCTTTAGTATTGAGATATATAAGTCTCCACCAAGAACCAACTCGCATTGTCTAGTTCGTTGGCTCCTTGCAAGTTTTTGGAAAGAAAGAATTATAGTTTTGAAGAAATACTCAAACTGCTTATTAGGCTCGTTTAAAGATTTTTTTTGGACTCCTTTCACAAATTTCTTGAAAATAAGATGCTTATTTGCTTACTTTGAGCCTTTATTCTAAGACAATGGCCAGTCTTGATGATGCATTAGAGTTGTTGAACACTTTGATACTTTCCACTATTGATGGTATGGTAAGTGTCAGCACAACTTTCGAAGGAGCAGTGCACATGGATGTGGCAATCACAACACACAAGGGAAGATAACACATACAAAACTAAGCGGATGAGTCTACGCAAGTGCAATAATTTTATAGCAATTTTTACATGAAAGGTATGTCTGACGTTCGGGGAGGTATCCACCACGGTCAGGACATCGTTAACAACATATACAACACATTTTAATTAATAGATTATTTATTACAATAGGTGAATGAGTTCAAGTGTTAAACACAGGTTAAAGCAACATGCATCACAAGTGTTCAAGATGTCTTACAACAGTTACAATACATGTGTGAAAATGTGCCGGCTTGTTAGCAGGCTTCTAAATTAAGTGAAAGTTCCAAGACACATTGTTACACCATACATCACTAACCCCGTGGGCTGGGTGTTGGAGCCACTAATTACTCCTCAAAGAAAAGATTACATACTCTCAAGGTTATATGGGAGGAGTTGAGGTGAAAAGTCTTTTCCATGTACAAATGAGAGGGTATTTATAGCCAAGGGTGAAACTCACCATTGTGGTTGCTGGACTACCCTCATGAGTGGTTGACTCCCATGACTTTTCAACTTTACATGACTCTTTGTACAACACGTGGGTCTCTTGGAATTCCATGTTACATTAAATTGATTGACAGTATGGCCCGCAATAAATATGTGGATGACATGACTCATGACATAACTCAACATGACAGTGTTGGAACATTCGTGCTGCTATTGGTTTGCATGTCGATGTCCTCATATTATGTCATAGCTTCACCTCCGCATGGAAAAGTGTGTGGAGTCTTCGATGCTCATTGGTTCACTTGATGTTGCTTTTGCACATTTCTCCTTGCTTCTAGGTTGGAATGCTTGACAGTTTCATCTGTTCGCAAAAGGTTCATGTTCGTCTGTTGGTCCACCTGTGAGAACATCTTGCATGTTTTCTCGTCCATTCATTCGTGAACACATCTTTGCATGATCATCCGTTCACGAGCACATCTCTTCACATGCATCATTTTTTTCGTCTGTTGATGAACTTATCCTTCTGCATGTGCTCCCTTCGTTCATCCCATTTGTCTTCGCACCATGTTTGTTTGTGTACTTGTACCTGCAGTCACTCATGGAAAGATGACATCAAATCTAAAAATCTCATAGTTTACCATGATAGATGATCATTTTGGATGCAGTTGACTGGGAGAGGTAACAAGGTTGCGAGGCAGGCTGGAGGCTCCGAACACTACTGATGAAAACTACACAAGAGTCACTGGGTGATGAAGATGGGCAATCCGGATCGACAATGACTGTCTGTGAGGCTTGGCTCAGTTGGAGGACAAAACTGCACAGTTTTTTGGAGGAACAGTATAGGCTGTAGGAAGGTTGGGCAGGAAAAATCCATGCATTTTTTGGAACGAGAGGGTAGTGGGAGCCTAATAGCCAAAACTGCGCAATTCCTTGAGGGAACTGGTAGCTGGCTATCGAGACACTGGTAGCAAACACTGTGCAATTCCTGGAGGGAACTGGTAGTCTGCTACTAGCTCATTGGCAGCAAAAACTATGCAATTCCTGGAGGAAGCTAGCATTTAGCTGCTAGGTCTTGGTAGCAAAAACTGCACAATTTCTGAGGGGAACTGTCAATTGGCTGTTGGGAAAAATTGCGTTGATGCTAGGAGGCTAGCCTGCTAATCACCTCTATGTAATTTCTGAGCTGAGCAGACTGTTGGGCAATAGAGGGCTTCCTCATGAAAACTGCACAATTTTCTTGGTGAGAAGCCGATTGACTATCAGGAGGCCTGGCTGGAAAAATTGCGTAATTTTTTGAGGGAGACAAAGATGGGAACTGGGTGTTTGTCTGACCTATCTGCACAATTTTCTCAGCCAGGAGAGAGGGCAAGGTCTACAGCCTCTGCACAATTTTTTAGGGGAGTCGGTCCCAGGTTGGATGCTAGGTCAAATTCTCCAGTTGACCAACATGAGGGCTGATTGATTTGCTTGCTGGTAGCGTAGCTTGAAATGAATTTCTTTGTGCTTCTGAGTTTTTCTGGGTGATAGTTGATCGAGTCGATAATAGGGCGTTGGTCTGGTTGTCAAAGGGGAGTCTAGTCATTAGAACTTCAACAAAATGAATAAGTGTAAGTGAGTGAAAGATGCATATGTGATCCTACAAACACACACTTACATGACTTGACGACGAGACAACTCAAACCATCCAAACACAGATGTTTAACATGACTGACCAATGGTGCAAGAGACAAGCGTGACACTTGTGATTGATCATTGCTCGACTATGACGATGCTTGGGCGATAGTGAATGTGACTCCGTGTTTGAATGTGACAGATGTTTTCATAGCGAATACAACATGCACACATGTAGCGAAGACCTTGAGCATGACCAGAACATGGTTGCAAGCATGACTTTGACATCAACATGCAAAAACTTGGGTGAAATGAACAAGAAAGGTGGGTGTGAAGACTCACATGAGCTCACAGAGTGAACCCAAGTGTGTGTAGTGATCAAGTGAAACTCTCAAGTGAGGCTCCGAAATTAGGTGTAGGCCAAAATTTTGGAGGGTGGTTGTAGCTTGTACAACACTTGGTGACACACTGGTAGAACTCCAACTTCTCCGTTTTGGTTCATTGCTAGCACAGGGCCTTGGTCTTTTGGGGATTATTGAATCGTTGTGTGGGTTAATTTAGCTTCCCCACTTACCCCATGGACATACATGGTTCACCTTTTGCCAACTCAGTCAAACATAATCAAAAGTTCAGCTTGATCACAATGTTTCGAATTTGGGAAGGGTTATTTAGCTCACGAGTTGAAGATTTTTAGAGTATAATTTTTCATATTTGGTGTTGCTCTGTTGCCAGTAGGCCTGGATAGTACCTCGGAAAATTCACACAGGGACACACACATTGCTCCACTGCGAGTGAGCCTAGTCAGTACCCTAGTGGAGTTGCATGCTTCACCTCTCTACGCAGGAAGCCTTTCTCTTCTTTTTCCTTTGTATTTTTTCAAGAGGACTGTGCATAGGCACTAATTTATTTTTGGGGTGAAAGAGGGATCCCAACTTATTGAGAGTAGGAGAAGTTGTTCCTTCAGAGAAGAATATAAGACCTCTGACATAGGTTTGCTCATTTAGATTTTCCCCTTCTTTGTTTCTACTAGTTGGATGAGCTTGAACACATAGAGCAGAAGGTTGAATACAGGCATGGGGCTTCCCAGTGTGGACACAAGTTCATGGTTGGAACAAAACTTCCCTTGCAGACGATTCATATTTTCCATCAAGAGTTCATTGGATGAAGGTTAAACCAAGCACAAAGAAGACAGACACAAGGCTAGCCAAGTGCTGCAGTGTCAAAAGTATCTTCAAATTTCAGCCACATACTCTATTCAAAAGTTAGAATGTAGTATTTGGCAGCACTTATTTCCGGAAACAGAAATAGTAAGATATCAAGCGAACAAAAGGAACATAAAAAAAATATCAAGCAGAACAAACAAAATAAAAATGAAGATAGAAATCAAAGCAAACAAGATGAAAACAACAAGCAGCAAGCAGACTATGTACATGGCACGGGGCGCGGCCCGGCCTACTAGAAGTAATGCTTGAGATCTTGGCCATTGACAGGAAGGTTGTCAATATTCCCGTCAAGTGATTGCATATGATATCTGTGTGGGCCAAGTTTCTCGTGGACTGTGTACGGACCAATCTGTTGAGCCTTGTAATAGGTATGTATTTACTCTTGATTATTATTTTTTCCTCCTTTCTTATCATTTTGTGCCATGATATAATAACAAATTGATAGGATTTTTATAAGGAATGAATAAAACTGCTCTTGATATGATTTGACTGACCAAACTAACTCTCATTACTTTTTATGTAGAAAAACAGCAGAAGGAACAATTGTTGTTCCAAAATCAGAACAACAAAAGCTAATCGAGAAAAATGAGATGCGTCGGGTGTGGTTGAACCAAGGAATGAGTCAAGGAGATCATCACGAGATAGAAGAAGTGTCTGAAGATAGCATTTAGTTGTGAATCCCTCAGGATCTCCTGATCCTGAGGGATCACATTTATCTTGTCCTTTTGACTATAAAAGAGAAGACTAAAGAGGGATCTCTCATCTTTTACTTGGATTGTAATTTAATCTACAGAAGGGTGATTCTGAAGAACAAGATCGTGTTGTAATGATAAGTGACTTTGATGATTAATATACAACTTTCATTGTTGTTCGTTTGGATATTCTGAAATAGCTAAGCAGTGTTCGCTGGTGGCTAGGGCCCAATCTCTGGTGGAACTTACTGTTGTTCCTTATTTTATGCATTTTTCCATTTCCTGCAAGTTATTCTGCTTTATAGCTTTTCAATTGATGTATTTTCATTGAATCAGATTTATCCTATTCATTTCATTAATGCACAGTCATAGTTGGTTTTATTTAATTCATGTCGTGGATTGAATTAGTTATCGGTTAAAGAATCATTTCTGGCTAATTGCAGAATAGAGCGTGATTGATTAAATGCTTTCCTTCTATCCAATAGTTTAAGTCCAACTGAAAGAGCTCAATTAATACTACGGTGCTCTCGGTTGATTGTCATTTGAATTTGGTTGAGTAAGATTGAATTACAGTATTGTTTGAGATAGAGAAATGATGCTTAGATGAATTATTTCTTTTAAAGTTACAAGCTTAAGATTTATGATTGCATCTGTTTACTCTTGTATTGAATTTCATAGCGTAGTTTAAAGCATTACTCTCTGGATTTATAGCTTATACATATTATGTACACTCTTGGAATAAAAGACTTACCCAGGTTGATAATTAATGTGAGGCAATTAGGAGTTTTAAAAGACACCTTTTAGCACCCAACATTTTGGCATCGTTGCCAGGGAGAGTGTTTCCATTTTACAAAGAGTGATGTCTTTCTGCTGAGAGAGAATTGGATATTAAAAATGGGAGGTAAGAACCTGCATAACGAGTGAGTAAAATGCTCGCTCCTCCACATGCTTTCCAGTATAATTGCGTAGGAATTTAAGATAGAAATGAATGTTTGTATTTTTGTATGAATGACTAAGAAGAAAATACTAGAAAAATATATAATTCCTCCCCCAAAACCTGAAAAATCCAAGGGACTCATGACCCTTGGATGATCAACCTTCATTAGCGAAATCATAAGAAAAGTTGATTCTCAGTCATCAGTAGGACCCCAAACTATTGCTACCATACACCCTACTTCAGAAGACCATGATGAATTCCTTTTTGAATTTGATGTCCTATAGGGGTTATGATTACACCACTGACCCCCAGAAGCTAAAATTGTTCCCCTCTACTCTGAAGGGAGCAACCCTGCGTTGGTTTATGGGACTTGGTGGAGGTACCATCAATGATTGCAAATAGATGAAAACATCCTTCCTTACAAAATACCAAGATTATTTCCGAACTAGAGAACTAAAAGATGAAGTCTTTCAAATGGTAGCTAAGCCTAACAAGAATCTGGAAGAATATGTGGAGCGTTTCCAATATAATCTGCAAAGATCTCCTTATGAAAATCTGCCTAATAATGTTCTAAAAACCACAATGATTAAAGGTATGAAAGACCAATGGGTAGAAACATTGAATATAATGGGTAAGGGTGATATTTATCAAGAAGATTATGACAATATTATAGACTTATGCATCAGGTGCTCCAGGGGCAGTACAAGGTTGAAACTAGCCGGACGCGATGCAATCACCAGAGACAGCAAAGCCTTAGGAGGAAGCATTACAAGAGTCGAAATTGGCAATCTATTGGAGGATTTCAAGACTGATATCCTGGGGACCTTGACAACTCAATTGGATATCATGCAATCTAAATGAAAGTAGGCCGAAGCAGAACAAAACCTGGCTATTTTCTGTCCCCATTGTAGAATAAAACATAGTCATAAAGAATGCCCGTTAGATATGATACATGCGTGTGCCATATGTACCAAAGAGCATGCCACGAAAAGTTGTCCATTGCTCCCAAGATTAAAAGCAGTCTTCAAGGAAGCGGAAGAAGAAGTCGAACCAGTATATTTGCTGAACCAACGTCATCAATGGCAAGCACATCAGACAGGTATGCCTACTGATCCATCCTCATTCTTTCCTCCCTTGCAATATAATTCTCAGCAATATTCATGGGCAGCATGTCAGAACTAGCCACCTTTTTCTACTTGGCCACCTCAAACATTTTCTATGCCACCATGGCCCAACCAGTCAAATCCAAACAATAATTGGTCAAATCCCTCTTACCCTCCACGATTCTGGAAGAACAATCCCTATCCATCTGAATGGTCCCCTTCAACCCCACAAAATCAAAACTGGCAATCAAACTGGAAAAGATCAACGAACTAGCCTATGGGGACAATTCCTCTGTCTCAACCTACTTTACCAGCACCTTATACATTTCAGTAGTATCCTCAATCTAATATACGACCACAACCCCCAGCCCAACCCAACCCAAATCCCAACAACAGACCAATCTAGTCAGTACAAATCATTGAAGGTCTAGACCCTGAAGCAGAGTTGAGAGAGTGTAATGAACTCAAGTTAAGATTTGGATGCATAATCACTCTAGATGAGGATAAAAATATGTAGCATGAAGAACCACACCCAAATAAGCCTTTGACTGTAAACAGTCGACAAGGGGAAGATACAATGAGGCAGAAAACTCTCAAATAGATCATAACTACTTCCCCACCATTCCTAGAAAGACTAATGATACCATGCCCAATTGAACACCCCGCCTTTGATCTTCTAGGTGAACTCAAGAATATCTGTATAAAAATACCCCTCCTCCTGGCTATTCAAGACATTCCAATATATGCCAAAACTATTAAAGAATTGTGTATAAATAAGTCTGTGAGGCAAACAAAAATAACCCCAACTATCCATGTTGTCGGGACTTTGTCTGATTTATTACTAGGCAAAGGGACACCTGTAAAATATGAAGACCCGGGAAACCCCATTGTCACAACACAGATAAATGGTTGTTATTTTCCCAATGCTTTAGTTGATTTAGGGGCAGCCATTAACATTCTCACAACAACAACTTGCGAAATACTTGGCATCACAGCCTTGGAACCAACAACTACCTTGCTAGAACTTGCTGACCGCTCAGTCATTAGGCCAGAAGGAACATTACTGAATGTGATGGTTTCTGTAGACACTTGGGAATATCCAGCAAATTTTTTTATTATTAACCCTAGGAACTGGCTAGATGGACATCCTTTAATTTTAGGAAGGCCTTGGTTAGCAACCGTTGATGCTTATATTAGCTTCCGGACAGGCAAGTCCATAACCAGAGGGAATGATGTGAAAAATCTAGCCTTATACCCTCCTGCTCAACCAAGCCTAACCATTGTAAAAACTAGGAAGCAACCTGTAACATATTTAACAGAAAATATTCGGTCACCATTGACTGTGGCAGATTCCCTTGAATTTAAAAACCAAACAGTAGATGATGTCATTAATACTTTTATCAATCATCCTGCTACACGTCTAGTTTGAAAATTCACATGATTAAATCAATCATTGACAATGAAATTGGAGAAGATTCCCTGAGAGATATCAACGACCAACCAATACCAACAACCACCGTTTATAATAGCAAACCTATTGAAATTGAGCCGAGGAAGATCCTGAATATTAACAGTGATCTGAGTGATGCCAGCAACATAAACTTATTCAAGTCCTTAGGAAATATAAAGGAACTTTTTCTTGGGATTACCCAGACATGAAAGGGATTGACCCTCGGCTATGTATGCACCACATTTACACTGAAAAAGATGCAAGACCCATTCGAAAACCTTAGCGTATATTAAATCCTCACCTAAAGGATATTATTAAAGAAGAACTTCAAAAACTATTAGATGTGAATTTTATCTATCCTATATCTGACAGTAAATGGGTTTCTCCATTAGTGGTCCCCAAAAATAATGGGAAGTGGTGGATATGCATTGACTACAGAGAACTCAACAAAGAAATGCAAAAAGACCATTTTCCCCTTCCATTCATTGATCAGGTCCTAGATACACTAGTAAGGAAGAAATTCTTCTCTTTCCTGGATGGCTTTAGTGGCTACAACCAAATTTAGATTGCCCCTGAAGACCATGATAAAACTACTTTTACCTACCCGTGGGGAACATTTGCTTACAGGGTATTACCTTTTGGATTGTGCAAAGCACCTACTACATTCCAAAGAGCCATACTCAGTATTTTTGCAGACTTGATAAATCAAGGATTAGAGGTATACATGGATGATTTCACACCCTATGGAGATGACTTTGAATAGGCATTACATACATTGGAGAAAGTCCTGGAACGGTGTATCGCTACTAGGCTATGCTTAAGCCACGAGAAGTGCCATATGATGATGACAGAGGGCCTGATCCTGGGCCATTTCATTTCAGCAACTGGAATTCAGGTAGATCCAGCAAAAATACAGGTAATCCTCTTATTAGCTACTCCCTGCACTAAAAAAAAGGTATATAGTTTTTGGGATTTGCAGGATATTATCGTAGATTTATAAAGAAATTCTCACAGATTGCTGCACCATTATATGCCCTAAAAGGAAATGTTGATTTTATATGAATTGACAAATGTGACATTGCCTTTACAGAGTTGAAATGGCTACTATCAACAGCACAGTATTACGGGGGCCGAATTGGGATATACCATTCCATTTTATCAGAAGCATCAAATTCAGTTGTTGGAGCAGTTCTTGGCCAAGAAGACGACAATAAACCCTACGCTATATATTACATTAGCAAAAACTTAACTCTTGCTGAGTTGGGCTATATAGTAACAAAGAAAGAGTTTTCAGCTGTTATTTATGCTATTAACAAATTCAGACACTATATAACTGGATACCCTGTAATTCTGTATACTGATCACTCTGTTATCAAATATTTAGCTAATAAACCCATTACGAATGGAAGAGTGACACGTTGGTTAGTACTTTTGCATGAATTTGACATAACTATAAAGGATTGACCAGGGAGGGGAAACCTTGTGGCAAATTTCCTCTCTTGAGTGCGAAGAATAGATGATGCAATGGCGGTAGAAGACCAGTTTCCAGATGAACACCTGCTTGTTGTGGTCGTAAAAACACCATGGTACGCAGATGTGGTGAATTATTTAGTAGTAGGAAAACTGCCCAAACATCTGACACCGAGAGAAAGGAAATTAATAGTGCAGCGCAACACTCGGTTCTCCTGGATCCGAGGATACCTTTTTCACACAGGAGACGATATGCACATTCGCAGGTGTATTAGGGAAGACAAAATTTATGATATCTCAAAAGCTAGCCACAATGGACCTTGCGGTGGACATTTTGCAGACCGCAGAACTGGACATAAAATTTTGCAAATGGGCTACTACTGGCCCATGGTTTTTAAGGATGCTAAGAAATTTGTTCAAGCATGCGATAGTTTCCAAAGGAGGGGTTGTCCTGGCCAATCTGATGAGATGCCCATGCATCCTCAACTAGTGATAGAACCCTTTGAGAGATGGGCATTGGATTTCGTCAGGCTAATCAACCCACCGTCCAATCAGAAATCATATATATTGGTTGCAACATAATACGTGACTAAATGGGTGGAGGCATATGACACTTGTTAATATCACATGCCCCAAAAAGCTTAGTTCATTTCATATGACACTTGTTTGTATGACCTTTTTTTAGTAAAGGATTTAATTAAAAGGGAAAAAATATATAATTATTTTGAAAAGAAATTTCAATATTTGATTTGTGTATACTACTAATAATAATTGCAAATATTTGATGGAGATTACATTCCTACAATTCACTTAAATTAAATTAAAATGATAAAAAATATATTCCAAAATAAACACACACATCATTTTTTTTTTTGCTAAGTTTTGTGACTCTTGACTACAGGCTTAACCTTTGACTTCAGAAATCGTGACCCATGGATATTTGGAGATGGCACCCACTCTAGGCCACACTCACCCTTAACATGGATGGATTTGTTTCCACGAGGTGTCTAGACAATTCTATTCTGATGAGAATTCTATTCTTATATTTTTGGCTCCCCTATCAAGCCCATTTGCTAAGTGGACCATGCCAATATGGAAATAGGAAGTGCCTTTAAACTTAAATGCTTCTCCTGCCTAACCCTCTTCAATCGTATTCTTACCGGACAAAATTGAATGAAGAGAAGCTTCCAAGGCCCTAGTAGATGCCAAACTGTGGCATAACCTTCGAAGATTGTGACCACTTGTTCCTGAAATGCCCCTTTGCTATAGACATATTTGGAAGATAGACTTTGAGATGTTAAAGATTACTATTGATAGGAATTGGCCTTCTATTATTTCATGCCTTCGATAATGGTCAATGGAGCTAAGGCCCTATAGAGCCATCAATCCCTTTGTATGTTTGTATGTTTTCTAGGGGATTTGGTGTTCCATAAATACTTTTTTTTTAAAGGAAGATTCCCGGACTATTCCTCCACATGTCTCAAAATAGTTGGGCACTTTCTTGAGATTGGACCATGGATTCCTAAGCTTTCCAAGGGCTTTGTCTATTTTAAGGACTTGGGGATTCTTATCCTTTTGGGATCTTTGATGGAGTATCAAATGGTGGCAAATGTGGATGTGCTGATCTCATCAAACTATGAGTTGTTATGAGCTAATACCATTTCTACTGGAATGGAGGAGGTGGGATCAATTGTAGGGCTGAGATCTTTGCCTAGTGGGATATTCTTCAGTGTGCAGTTCGGCTCACAATTGATTTGATCATGATAGCCGACAATTCGAAGACTATGATAGAATGGATACAAGAGAAGAACTCCCTCAAGGTCCCTCTTTTACACCACTAGATGGACAATATTTTGTGTCTCCTTCTTTCTTTGTCATATCCTTCCTTCATGTGTATCGAGAGCAAAACTTAGTGGCAGATGCCTTGTCCTAGAGTAGGGTTCCTCTCTGCCCTCGGTTAATGCTTTTTGATTTTTTGCAAGATGGTTATGTTTGTGAATCATGATCCTTCGATTTCTATTGTGACATGATTTATGATCTAGTTACTCTTTATGGAGTGGCTGTGAGGCGTTCCTAGCTACCTGAAATTTTCTCAAATTGCTGCGTGGTTGGTCACAACAGTGGTTTTGTTTCCTTAACGCATTGCAAAGGACTTCTTGGTGTTTTTTTATTTCTTGTCATGACTGCAATCTATTAACGGACTTTATTTTCTTGGATGGCCCCTCATGTATGACAAATCCTCTCTTTATGTTTTGTCTTTTTGGAAAAAAAATAACTGAAGAAATTGCAACAAGGTCACCAAGGGGAATTCCACTTGACACTGAGTCCATATGCGGGACCGGATCGGCGACTAAAACATCTATTGGCACTCGCTTGGATGCCTTTGTTTCACGGATATCTGGTTAAAGATCAATCGTCATCAGGTGGTTGTAGCCTGGCAGGTGCTCTCCCACATAGTGGCCGGCTCTGGGTTGTACAAAGTCACCGATCGATGATTCCAAATGGGGCTGATGGATGGGCAATACAGGGACGCATGACATGTTGTTTAACTGGTGAGAGTTAGTGTTAGAATTAATCGGGATTAGGTGATTATTGTTACATAGTTATGATTGTGTTTTTCTTGGTCATTCAGCTCCTATCATTTAGGGATTTGATTTACTATCCCTAACAAAGTGTATCTATTTATTATTGGAGTTTAATGTGAAGCCTAAATGGCGTATTTTCTTGTAGGAGCTCCTGGTGATCCACACCTGTGAGATCCTCTTGTGTTGTTTGCCAATTCATGTCTTCCATGTGTAACTGTTGACATGGTATCAAAGCTACAGGAAGGAGAGGCCTGTATGCTGAGTTGAGGATTACAAAAACGCGACATTGTTGTGTGGAGACTGAAGAGTAATCGCGTCGATACTCTTACAGACTACGCTCAATTTTTATTGCGTCCATCGTCGCAGGATTCTGGTGTACACCTGCGACTAGTCGCGAACCCGAGGTTAATAGGTGTGACGATTAGTTTGCTCGCTGCGTTTTTTGGCTACGTGTGCCTAGAAGCTATGTGTGACTACGACGACTGTGTGGTGGGTTGAAAGCTGCATGGGCTGGCTTGGAAGTTGCATGGGCTAAAGCTATGCGTGATTGGAGGAGGCCAGCTGGACCTGCACCGAGGAGAACGAGGCCTGATTGCTGAATCTGCCAACTAGACCTACATCAAGGAGAAGGAGGCACGATCGTTGGTGGAGGCCGATCAAGGTTGCATGGAGATCAATAGAACCTGCATTGAGAAGGGAGGTTGGATCCTGTGTGGAAGCCAAGGTGCTGGACTTGCGTCGTGAAGGAGGTAGTTGTGTGGAGACTACGTGGCAACTCGATATCTCCAGCAGTGCTGCAAGGAGGAGGTTGCAGCAGCGTTCAGGAGGCCACGTGGAAGATTCGCCCACTATCTTGCTGAGGGAGTAGCGCTGGACAGATGTTGGCTTCCACGCGAGTGCAGTGAGTGTGGAGTATGGTGAACATTGGCCCCTTGCAATTATCATTCAGATAATTATAATTTTTTAATTGAAGTTTTACTTTCAAAGCTTTAATTATTAAAAAAAAAAACTTTGGATTTCTTTTAATTGGAGGGCTCCTTATTTTAAAAAAGAAAGGGGGTGCATATTTTTTTCAAGAGAATTTGGAGTGATTTTTTTTTTTTTTTAAGATCGTGAGTTCCTTTAGTTGAAAGTTGAGGAATTATTATCATTAAGGGCAATTTTTTGTGAAGGGAATTCTCAGTGATCAAGGTATTTTTTTTAACATTTGAGGGTTGCTTAACTTATTGAAGATTTTATTCATTCAAGATGAATAATCAAATCGTTGAAGCTTATCTCAATGAGAGTAATAAGCTTGATGGTTCCAATTACACAAATTGAAAATTTAAGCTCCAAACTATGCTTGAGGGACAGAATGCTTATGGCATTGCCACCGGTGATGAGGTCAAGCCGACTACTGCAACTGGTGGATTGAATACAACAATTCAAGACTGGGACAAAAGGGAGATGAAGGCGAAGGTTCTTCTTAAGTTATCAGTCAAAGATTGCATCATCCTTCACATTCGGGATTGCAAGACAATGAATGACATCTGGACGATTCTCAAATAGATGTACGAGATCAAGAACACCAGTCGAAATTTGTACCTCAAGAAGAAGATTCTCTCAATCAAGATGGAGGAGACTGAGTATGTTTCTTCATTCATATCCCAGATAAAGGAAGTTAAAGATAAACTAACTGATATCAGTCAGGCCATGGCAAATGATGATCTGGTGACAATTACCATGAACGGCATGACAGATGATTATCAGATGTTTATAATGGGATTGAATGCAAGAGAATAGCCTCCAGGCTTTGAAGAGCTCACTAGGATTTTGCTACAAGAAGAGGAAAGGAGGTTGTCTCTCAAACCTCAAAATCCAAATCTTGCATTGATGACCAAGTTCAAGCCGAAGGGGAAAGCAGTGGTTGATCACAGGAAAGGAAACACATCACGAAAAAGGACACCACAGGGTATGACCTCGCATAAACATGACTATGCTCCTAAATAATTTTATTGTGGTAAGAAAGGCCATATTGCTAAATTTTACCTAAGAAAAAGGTAGATGGGGAGAGGTACAAGCAGAGAAGACATGTAGGTCATTTGGCTGATGCACATGCAGATCAAAATCAGGATGTCAGATTGTTTATGGCTGAGGCTGAGACTTCTTTAGCTACTGAGGAGGATGAATCAGATATTTGGTTCGTAGATTCTAGAGCCTCCTCAAATATGACAGGTAAAAAGCAATGGTTCAGAAATTTTAGAGAATCCAACACTAGAGTAAAAGTATACCTTCGAGATAATAGAGGGTATGAGATCAAGGGACATGGAGATGTCCTTGTTACTCTACTTGATGGAAAGATCGGGAATATATCTGATGTTTGGTATGTTCCCGGTATTAAGAAGAACCTGATTTCTGTATCAAATATTACAGATCAGGATCTTAAGGTAGAATTCTTTAAATCTCATTGTATTATTAAAGACTTGTTGGACCAGATGAAGCCTATTGCTACAAGTATTTGTATAGGAGGAATCTACAAACTGGATGTGAAGAGTACACCACAACAAGATTTGATGTCATCGGATAAGTCTACTAAAAATTTGTGGCACCAGTGACTTGGGCACATCAATTTCAGTGACTTTCTTTTGTTGCAGAACAAAGGTATGGTAGATGGTCTTACTATTTTGAAAATGTTGCATATAGATTGTGAAGCATGTGCATTTGGTTAACAGCGTAGAGATGAATTTCATGTTGTTAAAGATAGGAAACAAAAGGATATACTCAAACTTGTACACATTGATTTATGTGGCCCTATGCAAACAAGATCGTTAGGTGGGGCCTACTATTTTCTAATCTTTGTTGATGATTGTACAACATTCACATGGGTGTATTTTCTCATATAGAAGAGTCATGCCTTTGAGTATTTCAAGCAGTTTAGGAACATGATCGAGAAGCAGACATGAAAGTTCATCAGGATTCTTCGATTAGATCAAGGCGGAGAATTCAAGAATGGGGATTTCAACAAATATTGTAAAGAGCATGGGATACAATAGTAGTTTACAACACCTTACACTCCTCAGTAGAATGGAGTAGCTGAGAGGAAAAACAAAACACTGGTGGAGTGTGCTCGCACTATGTTGAAAGGTAAGAATCTAACTAATGGTTTTTGGGCAGAAGTTGTTAATACTGCAGTGTATTTGAAGAATAGGTGTCCCCCTAAAAGTCTTGATTATAAAACTCCTTTTGAAGCATTGTTTGGCTTCAAGCCTGCAGTAAGCCATCTTAGAGTATTTGGTTGTAAAGCTTTTGCGCATGTTCCCAAAGAAAACTGGGAGAAGTTAGATTCAAAGGCCATTAAATGTACCTTCATTAGATATTACAGTGAGTATAAGGCTTATAAAATGTTTGATCCTTCTACTCACAAGGTGTTTGTTAGTAGAGACGTAGTATTCCATGAACAAGTTGATGGTGGAAATCCTATTCAAGATAATAAAGAATGGCATGTACCCTTACTTTCAGATGAGGATATTGAAACAGGAATCAGTCAGCAGCAGCAATAGCAACAACAACAACAATAGTAGCAGCAACAACAACAGGATAAAATTGAGTTTAATCCACAAAGAGAAGAACAAAGCAGAATAGTTGAACCCCTACCACTCAGGAGATCTAGCAGGTCGAAATAGTTACCAGTTCGATATAGGGATTGTGCACTCATGACTAGTATGTTAAACATTGCAGAACCTTCTAATTTTTATGAAGCTAGTCAGAGTTTTGAATGGAATGAAGCAACGAAGGAGGAATATGAATCTATTATTAAGAAAAATACTTGGGATCTAGTAAAGCTTTCTCATGGTAAAAAACCCATAGGTTACAGATGGTTATTTAAGTTGCAATTTAAAGTAGGTGGGTCTATTGATAAGCATAAAGAAAGGCTGGTTGCAAAGGGGTATTCCCAAAAAGAAGGTATTGATTTTGAGGAAACATTTGCCCCAATTGCAAAATTAAATACTATTAGATTGATTATTGCTTTAGCCACTAAATATCATTGGAAACTACATCAATTAGATGTTAAATCTGCTTTCTTAAATGGTGATTTAAAAGAAGAAGTATACTTAGTGCAACCTGAGGGGTTTGTTAAAAAGGGAGAAGAGCACTTAGTATGTAGATTAAAGAAGATTTATATGGTTTAAAGCAGGCTCCTAGATCCTAGTACGAAAAAATTAATTCATTTTTCCTCATGCATGGTTATAAACGGAGCAAAAATTATCCTAATTTGTATATTGTGTTTAATGATGAGGGGCAAATAGCATTGATTTCTTTATATGTAGATGATCTGATAATGATAGGGAGTGCGGACAATCTCATTGAAGAAATCAAACAACAATTATCACATAAATTTGAGATGCAGGACCTTGGAGAAATGCATTACTATTTGGGTCTAAAAGTTTGGAGAGATTCAAGCCAAACTTTCTTGTCCCAGGGTAAGTATGTTAAGAGTTTATTGATTATATTCAAAATGGATGTGTGCAGGACTGCATTTCTGCCTTTACAGCAGAACAACAAACTTCAGGTGGATGATGGTTAGAAATATGCAGATGCAACATTGTATAGACAGTTGGTTGGTAGTCTTGTCTATTTGACTACAATGAGACCAGATCTAGCTTATGCAGTGAGTGTTTTGAGTCATTTCATGACTCGACCTCATGAGAACCATTGGATTGCAGCGAAAGGACTATTGAGTTATCTGTAAGGAACTTCAGACTTCGGTATTTTGTATTTTGACTCATTTGATGTTAGTTTGACAGGTTACACAGAGTCTAATTGGGCAGGGAATTTAGATGATAGAAGATCAATTACAGGTTACGCTTTCAGCATTGGGTCCATCGTCATCTCTTGGTGCAACGAGAAGCAGCATATTGTAGCCTTATCGTCAACAGAAGCAGAATATCAAGCTATGTTGCAGCGGCATGTGAGGCAGTTTGGTTGCACAGATTTCTCCAAGATGCAGGAAAAGAATAGACAGAAGCTACGGTTATCAATTGCAATAAACAAAGTTCCATTAAGTGGCCTACAATCTTGTGTTTCATAAAAACACTAAGCACATAGACACTTGATTTCATTTTCTCAGGGAAAAAGTGTAGTCCAAAGAGATTTGTGTTGAATATTGTAATTCTTGTGATAATATCGCTGATATATTTACTAAGCCTTTGGGAAGATTGAAGTTTCAGTTGTTTAGGGACACATTAGGTGTGTTTAATAACCCATTTTCCATTAAGGGGGAGTGTTAGAATTAATGAAGATTAGGTGATTATTATTATATAGTTATGATTGTACTTTTCTTGGTCATTCAGTGCCTATCATTTAGGGATTTGATTTACTATCCCTAACAAAGTGTATCTATTTATTATTGGAGTTTAATGTAAAGCTTAAGTGGCGTATTTGTTTGTATAAGCTCCTGATGATCGGCACCTGTGAGCTCCTCTTGTGTTGTTTGTCAATTCATGTTTTCCATGTGCAACTGTTAACAATTAGGTAGTTAAACAGGTGGCAATTAAGAATTAGATGCTGACATAGGAAAATCTCCGGAAGGCCCTGCCCTTAAAAGAACGCGTTAGGCGTAATTATTGACGTCATGCGTTGAATGGTACCTCGTGGTTTCTTCTCCGGTGCTGGCAACAGTCGGGTGTACGCATTCAATGTCAGCATCGTCCACTGAAAGCGTGCTCACAGTCTAGTTGTATACAGTCACGCATTCTCCGTAGCATTATTGCATGAACGTGAACCCTGCGCTTATCATATAGCTGTGAAACTAATTATTCAACCTTGAATGTTACAAAAGGAGAGCTACTTTTTAGCCAACAAAAATTATTTATATATAAGCCAATCATATATATATATATTCTCCTTACAAATAGAATAAAAAGGAAAAATATTTAACAACTTTTAAGTTGTTTGACCGAAATTATCACGTACTTAGAGACTTGAGGTTGTTCCTAGATTATTAGGTTAACTTCGATAGTCGCATCCTTTCATCTCTATAAATATATGGCCTATATCGCATCACACTTTTTACGGTGCTATACAGTTGAATTGTCAACTTCGATAATAAATGATGTCCATATATTGAATTGCAGATTGGCACATCTACTACAATTGCACGTAGATTAATGCCGGCCATTGTTGATTTACAAAACCACAGATAGAGCCAATCCTATATATTATCGTGTTGGTTTATTCTATCTTAATGTATCTTTAGAAGTTAAAAAGGAACCAATCCTATATATAAACAGGAAAGAAAATGTCAAATAAAATTGCTTATGGAGAATTACGCTGTTGGTTTACTCTAATTATAAACAAAACAAGGTCTATGTGCTGTAAATCAATTGCCTTGCACAAACTGAAGTCAACTTTTCAGGCATTTGGGATTTTCCATAATCAGAAATTCAATTTAAAATTTGGTGATATTAGAAAAAGGAAGGCAAATTATTGGCCACATGTATAGATTGTTCATCCTTATCCCAATTATTTGGGGTTTTGCCATAATTAGAAATTCAATTTAAAAGCAAATCATTGGCCACATATATAAATTCTTCATCCTTATGTCAATTATTGGTTATGAAATATTCTTAAAAATTCAAGAATTTGCAAAAAAATTAAACTTGGATCAACAATTTGCAATAGGCATAAACGTAGATCTAGAGAACATTGGATCCAAAACAGATATAACACCGATGTTCTATTGACAAACTGCGCATTTCAACTATCTGTGGTTTCTGATTGAGAAGGTACCCGAGTAAACATTATAGTTCTTAACATCAAAAACCAAAAGCATGCCGCATTTCTCTCCTCTCAGAGAAAGCAGTTATGTTAGCCAAATAAATTGTTACAAACATATCAAGAAAGAAAAAAAAAAAAATAGCGAAATCGTTGCAAACCCAATGCCAAAGAGAGCCCTCTGAATTGCCCCGAGAAACTCATTTCGTCTATGATTTATCTAGTTTTGAAAGAAAAATATATAGATACATAGAGCTATATATTTCAGGAAAAAATTAGAGCTTAAATTCTAATAAACTGACTACGATTGGTGTAGATTTAAATCCTCTGGGATTGGTCTTGTAAATTCAGGATAATTGGTATAATGATTTAAACTGGGATTGGTGTAAGGCAGAGGACTAAAGATTTAAACTGGCAATGGAAATGTATTAATATGAAATCAATTAAATACCGAACAACATGATTAAAAAATCTCTAATATAAAGATGTAAACTACTCAGAAAGAAAGCAGAGACCCACTGTAAAACCTGTATAGCCTATATAAGCATAACAATCGAACATGAGTAGCATCTATCAGCGTAACAATGACACGCAATAAATTGTAAAACTCTTATATTATAAATCACCCACGTCAACTGCTCAAAGACTGTAGAGGGTTGAGGTATTAAAACCCTGTCCCGAATAAAATCTCAAATTAATTCAAATAATACCCACATTTATCAAATTCTTGGAGCGAAGAGGAATTAAAATCTTTTCCATCACACAATCCAAAATTTTATTTATATCACACCAACATCAATACCGGATTAGTGTAGAGCGAAGTGGCATTAAAACCCTTGCATCACACAATCCCACATTCATTTCCCTTCTCCTAAAAAAATTGTGTGCCTCAGACGATTTAATAACTGTCCTCACTACATTGATAAGGAATTTTATTATATTGTGGTAAAATACATCTACTGCTCTAGAACAATTCAACTTTTGCATTAAAAAAGATGCTGTAATTACCAGCCTTATAGAACAAATTTGCTTTATTACTACCTTTGTTAGTGTTCGATTTAATAATTTTCTGATTCTCACTAGCCACTTTTAATTTTCTCCTCCTTCGCTTTCCTCCCATTATTTTCCGCTTCTGGCTCTGATTCTCATAATCGGCCACTTTGTTCTTCATTGGGAAGGGCCAAATTCGTTGAAAGAATTTCTGAAGCCTCCAAATCCAAGGTCGGTCAATGAAGGGAACGTGAACGATCTCATAGTCTACTCCTGCCATAGCCAAAGCTTCAGGTGAAGCAATATCATCCCTGTTATCTAGTTGCAGACAATCTAACATCAATTTTCTAAATATACTCATTTCGAATTTGATCTGATCGCTGCTACTTCTGTTTGCAGCAGCCACCCATTATAGGAATATATTCGCTTTTCAGCTCCTTTCATGGCCTCTATATCCATTTTTCAGCTTCACGGCCTTTCATTATTAACGCAACTTACCACCACATAATTTTCAATTTGAATTGGCTTCAAATCGTATGGTATCAATCACAGATAAATGCCCTACAATAATGTGGATATTGACCGCCCACAACAAGTCAAAGTTATCAACAAAAAACTACATATCAAATGTCAAAATAACCACTTAATAAAACAACGCATTCAATTTCCAAATATATTTCTACTATTTGTTTCTTCATATTAATGTGGGGGCTGTTTCATTGAGCATTGATATACTAGAGATTGAACTCGAACGTAATCTTCATTATAAAATTTAGTATTTATTTTATTTCTAAATATGATTTAATGAAATTTATTTAAATTAATATTATATAAATATTATTGAAAATAAAAATAATTAATATATTAGTAATTATAAAATATTTATTTAGCGGTTATAAGGTAATTAAAAGTTAAAATATAATTAGAAAATACAAATGATTGATAATGAATATGAATATATTCTGAAAGTAATAATTGATAGTTAAAATTCAGTAAGCTATATAAATTAAATGGCTAGGATCTCAATATATAAAGTATTACAACTTATCTTACTCTCCAAGTTGTAAATCAAAAAAACAACAAACTAACTACATTATAACCTTATTTAAAATTGATTATTATTATTATTAATGATAAAATGAAATAATATGATTTAAATATATACAATTTTAAAAAACATGTAACAAGATTCTTAACGGTGAGCATTCACCCCACTTTATCATTGAGATTCTTAATCTATAAACAGGTTTTGTCACAAACTAATGGTATGAGTCACCAATACCACATGCCCCAAAAAACATAACCCATTTCATATGACACTTGTCTATATGACATTCTTTTAATTAATGAATATAATTAAAAGAGAAAAAATGTATAACTTTTAAAAGAAATTTAAACCTTTGATTTTTTTATACTACTAATAGTATTTGCAAATATTTGATGGATGTAGGAGTTTAAAAGGTAAGTTCCTGAGATCGAACACCAAAGGACACCGCTCACAAACAAATCACGCTCACAAACAAATGACAGATTAATACACCAATATTTTTGACGTGTTTAAAACCCTCAAAGAGGGAAACAGTCCACGATCTGAGCCAACGCGCTCACTTCAGACAATTTATTAATGTAAAGAAAATTTACATAAGCTTCTCTCATGAACGACCACCTTACAAATGACCCTTCATGCTCTTTAAATAGAGATCATGAACCAATCGGGTGTTAAGCCACGGATCAAGTGTTGGTAATACCGAGGAAAGAATGAACTGTCGGATCACTTCATTTCTAGAACATATCGTGACCATCAGATTGTAAGTTACAAAAGTACATAGTAAAGAAACACACTTTACCTAACTCTACACTAGACCAAGTTATACTTAACTATTCCTTGTGTCCGAATATCCTAACATCCCCCCTTAAGAACAACTTGGGGGATTGAAGGATGTACAAATATGACATAATAGGAGAAGGAAGGAGGCATTAGAGCCTCTCCCCCCTTAGTGACAACTTCCTGAACTCCAACCATAAAACAAAGTTTAGTAAACTTCGCCTCTGTGCGAGCCTTTGTAAAGATGTTTGCAACTTGATCATCAGTTGAACAATATTGTACTTCAAGAACATGGTCATGAATGAGCTTTCTGATGAAGTGCATGCATAGTTCAATGTGTTTGTTGCACTGATGTTGGACTGTATCTTTACATAGTTGAATGACACTGATTATCACACAAAAGTGTAGTCAGATGCTTCTATTGAAAGCCAAACTCTAACTAGATTGACAAAGCCACGGGGCTTCCTTACTAGCTTCTACGATGCCACGATACTCTGTTTCTGCTTAAGAAAGAGAAATGGCATTGTTTCTTGCAAGCCCATGTAATAGGTCCAAAATCAAGAGTGAAGACATAACCTGTAGTAGACTTCCGATCATCAGGGTCACCATCCCAATTGGAATCAGTGAAACCAACCAATAGAGGAGATGCTTCCGCTCTGTAATGAATCCCAAACTGAATTGTACCTCGAACATAATGAAGTATTCTTTTAGCTTCTTTCCAATGACTTTCATGTGGGTTTTTCATAAACCGAGCAATAAGGCCAACAGCAAAGGAAAGGTCAGGACGGGTATCGGTCAAATACAAAATTTTTCCTACAAGTTAACAGTATAAGGTAGCATCAACTTCAGGGGAAGTACAAGTGATTGAAAATTTGGCTCTAAACTAAAAGGGAGAAGGGGTTGGCTTACAGTCTTCCATGTGAAAGTGGCGTAGAAGATCACAGGCATAGTTGGACAAGGAAAGGGAAATACCTTCCTTGGATTGCAAGACTTGAAGACCAAGAAAATAATGCAAGTGTCCTAGGTCTTTCATTTCAAACTGATTTTTTAAGGCTGGAATTCACATGGTTTATAAGGTTGGGATCACTACCAGTAAAGGTAAGATCATCAACATAAAGAACAAGAATGATAAGAGACTTACCCACTTTCTTGGTGTAGACAATATTGTCAGAATGACACCTAGAAAAGCCAGTATCTAAAAGAAAGTTATCTATTTTTTTATACCAAGCCTGAGGGGCTTCATTAAGACTATAAAAGGATTTCTTTGGCCGACATACAAGGCTGGAGTCTGTTTTTATAAAGCCAGGAGGTTGTTCCATGTAGATTTCTTCATGCAAGTCCCCATGCAAGAAGGAAAATTTAACATCCATCTGATGGACTTTCCATTTGAAAGAGGTAGCAAGGGAAAGAAAAAGGCGGTTAGAGTTCATTTTGGCAACAAGAGAGAAGGTTTCAATATATTCAATGCCTTCAACTTGTGGAAAACCTTTAGCAATAGGACGAGCTTTATGGTTTATCAACTTTTCCATCTCGCCCAAACTTGGATCTGTAAACCTATTTGCATCTAACAAGTTTTTGTCCCTTTGGAAGAGGAACAAGATCTCATGTATCATTTGCCAATAACGAACGATATTCTTCATTCATAGCTGCGTCGCAATCTAGATGGCCTGACGCTTCTGCAAAGGTGACAAGATCATAATTCGTTAAAGCTTGAGCCAGTAAAGAAGAGGATCTATCGAATTGAGAAAATGTACGCCGTTGATCTATAGGATCACCTGCAAGAGCACCTGCTGCATATCGAGTAGCACAGACCCATTTTGGAAGTTGAGGAGCTGAAGGAGGATCCTGAGAAGGTGGGGGAGGATTTTCATCCTCATTGTCATCATTTGAAGAAGAAATATGTTCAGAAGTAGAGGGGACAGAGAGAGGTTGCACATCCACCGAAGTAGGCTCGTAGGTCGATATATTTTCAGCAAACTTTAAATCTCTTCTAATGATAACATTTTTGGATTTAGGCGAAATAAGTCTATATCCTTTGACATCATTAGAATATCCAACAAAAATACATTTTTCATTCTTAAGTTCTAAGGCTTTATGTTTCTCATCTGGAATATGGGCCCATGCTTCACTTCCAAAAACATGAAAGTGATTGACATCTGATTTAATTGAGCTCCATTCTTCTTCTGGAGTGATATTCTTTAAAACCTTAGTAGGAGTGTGATTTACTATGTAATTTGCACAGTTAATTGCTTATGCCCAAAAATTAAGACTAAGTCCTTTAGATTGAAGTATACAATTAGCCATTTCCTTTAAGGTATGATTCATCCTTTCATCTACACCATTTTGTTGTGGAGTATATGCAATAGTATGTTGCATTTGAATTCTATTCTTAGTGAAAAAGTTGATGAATTTGTTGTTAACATATTCTCCGCCTTTATCAAATCTTAGCTTAAAAATTTGATGTCTAGATTGTTTTTCAACAAAAGCCTTAAAGACCAAGAACATGTTAAATACTTCACTCTTGAGTTTTAAGAAGTATACCCAAGTGCGTCTAGAGAAATCATCAATGAAAGTTAAGAAATACTTGTAGCCAGAGAATGAAACAACTAGAAGTGGACCACATAAATCACTATGCACAAGCTGTAAAGGGGCTGACGCGTGCCAAGAGGCAAATTTTTCAAAACTATCCCTATGATGTTTTCCGAGTACACATTTAGAATAAACACCATCTCTACAAAATACCATAGGAAGACCTGTCACCGTATTTTCTTTACATAGATTTTGAAGGGAGCGATAGTTTAAGTGACCGAATCACTTAAGCCAAAGTTTGCTCACTTCATCATTATGAGAAACAAATACCAAGGGAAGAGTTGATGACCCAAAGCTTTTAAACTTATACAACCTTGTAGAATCATCAGCAATGCCAGTAGCTAAAATCTGTTTAGGATCTCTTAGGTCCTTAATTACAACATCGTGAGGTGAAAATTCGACGGTTTTACCTTCACCTGAATGAGTTATCTGATATACAGATAGAAGGTTGCAGGATAAGGTTGGAACACATAATACATCATAAATTGACCATTGTCTAGATGAACAATTCCAGTCCCTACAACACTAAGAGATCTATCATCACCAACATATATATTTTTGTTTTACAATCATTTCAAAAAGAAAACATGGCTTTGTTTTTTTCCATGTGATAAGAAGCTCCAGAATCAATGACCCACTCATGAGAATGAGAAGAAGAAGACACATTTAGTGCATAACCAGACCGAGATGCTTGACAACCACATGTAGAAAGTGTTATTCCTGAAGATGAAGTTGAAATTGAAGAGTGTTCCAAATGGATGTTATGCTTCTTTATCGTTGCTTCCAAGGCTTCCATCTTCTTAAGCATTTGGATTCTAAGTAGCCATCTCGATTACAAAAGTGGCAATGTCTATCAGTCTTCTTCCCTTTGTTTTTATTTGCCTTATCATTTTGTTGAAATGATTTTTCATTTTGAGACTGAAATTGCTTAGGACCCTTGTTTGGTTTAGGACCATTCTTTTTGGGATACTACTTCTTAGGATTCTTTGAATTTGGTTACTGCTGGGCGGTTAAGGCTTTCTTAGAAGAGTTTCCAAGATTAAGAAGACAAAGATGTAAGAGTTTTTCTTGTTCTCTTATTAAAGAATCACAAAATGCATCAAAAGAGGGGGACTTGTAGTCTTGTCCTTGAGAAATAAATGCTTCTCTAGTAGAATTGAAGGTGAAAACAAACACAAAGTATGCTGGTCCCAACTTAGTAAGAATGGAATAGATAAGGCTACCATCTTCTTTCTTAACCTTAACACCTTCCAAGAGAAATCTAAGGGTCTTGAACTTGGACAAAAAGTATTCAATGGAAGAAAAAATATTGGGATCCAACGTAAGCAACTCATTTTCGAGTTGATGGGCTCTAATTTCATTTTTAATTCCAAAAACTTTACTGAGCTGTTTCATTGCTTCATTAGGGGTATCAAGCTCAGCGATATGGAATCTAAGGTCTGGAGAAATAAACATCCCTATCAACCCACGTGCTTGATCTTTCCTATTTTCCCTTTTCGATGCCTTATCTTCATCTTTAGGTTTAGTTACTTGGCCTGAGGCTATTCTATAAATACCTTTACTTCTAAGTAAATCCACAATGTAGGACCACCATTGGAAGTAGTTGGTGTTGTCAAGAATAACTTGGCATGAACTTTCCATTTTAACAAAAACGGACGCTGTAGATGTTGAAACTAAGAATTCCAATTGAAATATCTCGAAAAATTAGGCAGATTAAAAAAAACAGCTCTGAAAATAGTTTCCAGATGAAGAAGTTATGGCTTTTTGAAAAAAAATTGTTAAAAATGTCGACGAAGTGCGTGAATGTGCGGAAATGAATGATAATGTTATATTTAAAAAAAATCGTCCTTCCCCCTTTTAAAACTTAATCTAATTAGCTCACTTTAAAAAAAATATATGTGATCCACTTTTATAAATAAGTGAAAGTCACTTTTACAATGGTCCTTTATGAGTTACCCACTAAATTGTAACTTAAATAAAAGATAAAGAGACTTTAGAATTATAAGTGACTCATTTTTTATAATGGGTGAGAACACTTTTACATAAAGTAACTTTAAAACATAAGTTACATGTGTTTTTTGAAAAAATAACTCAACAAAAAAAAAGATTTGAACTCAAGACCTCTATTTTCATAAAGTAATTTTAGACCAAATGAGCTAGTTTAAAATGTTAGTAATTTTTGGAAAAGAGGAAGGGTTGTTTTCTTTTTTTCTTTTTTCTTTTTTTTTTTTTAACTGAAGCTTTGGGGTTTTGGGTGTGTGCTTACTTGAAATTTTTCTTTTTGCCTCTAAAGAAAAAACCACACAACCCAACACGGACATACAAAAAAACCAAACCTTATGGCTTGAAGTTAGCTTTTAACGGAAACTAAATATTTTTTTCAATGTTTTTAATTTTTCAAGATCACCCTAAGGGGCGACAAAAAAAAGCATACAAATGAGAAAAATCCTTCCTCTTTGTTTCTGATTTGCCCATATCGCACAGAGTTGCAAGGCAAAGAGAATACGCAAAAAAGAAAGGTATAGATCCGGTAATTAAAAAAAAAAAATAGAGAGATAAATAAACCGAAATAAACAGAGAGATAAATAACTAAAACTCCAAATAAAGGCTATATACCTCTAGATCTTAAAAATGACATAGCTAGGGCTATCAGAAAACTTTTCTCGTGAAATGAAAGGGGTTCCTCACTGAAACAGATTCTCCTAACACAATAGAGCAGTCCTCTTGGCCCGAAAGCAGTCAGAAACAATATATCTAGGAAACGACAGTCCGATGCAGCTATACCGGCTTCTGATTTGGATCACCAATGGATGTGACCCTCAAATAGCTCTGATACCATGTAGGAATTTACAGGGTAAGTTCCTCAGACAGAACACCAAAGGACATCGCTCACAAACATATCACAGATCAATACACCAGCATTCTTGACGTGGTTAAAACCCTCAAAGAGGGAAACAGTCCACGACCTGAGCCAACATAGCCACTTCAGGCAATTTATTAATAAAATAAATAAAATTTGCACAAGCTTTTCTCCTGAACAGTCACCCTACAAATGACCCTCCATGCTCTTTAAATAGAGATCATGGACCAATCAGGTGTTAAGCCACAGATCAAGTGTCGGTAATACCGAAGAGAGGATGAACCGTCGAATCACTTCATGTCTAGAACATATTGTGACCGTCGGATTGTAAGTTACAAATGTACATAGTAAAGAAACACACTTTACCTAACTCTACACTAGACCAAGTTATACTTAACTATTTCCTATGTGTCGGAATATCCTAACACAAGTTGGATTTGAAAGATAAGAGATTCTAGTTTTGGTTCTCAGCTTCCGGAAACCAAATATTAAAATTAAAAGTTGGCCATTGAATTAAAATTCTAGATGCTCGAATGAAATCAAGATTAAAAATATCTCTCGAGATCTACTATTTTTTGCTCAAGCAATGGTCCCAATGCAAACCTTCTAGATAAAACTCCAAACATAAACAAAATATAACTCGAAATCCACAAATATATTAATTTTCGTATATACACTAAACTAGAAACAACTCATATTATAGGGGAACTATGCAGACTTGATTAAAACCTAGACTATTACAACAAGAGTCATAATATCTATGTATATATTAATAAATATCATATGTAAGCATAACTAAGATTCAAATCTATGTGTGCAAACATAAACCACATAAAAATCGAAAACAATCTTATATATTGATCGATCAAGCTTTGAAAATATAGGGTAAAGGCATCAAATTAGTCCTTAGAATGCGGACTGCCTTTTGACAGACTAAGTGTAAATAATGAAAAACATTTATATGCTCAGTAAAGAATCGTATCAGGCTGAAATTACCTGCCACAGAGTGTAACAGAATATGTTATTTTAGATCTTGATATTATATCAATGTTAAATAAGGAAGAAAGGGGGTCAGATTACAATGGAAAAGAATGAGATTATCAATCTTGATATCTTGAATAGATTCTCACGACTTCCAGATTATATAGCTTACCCTAGTTATAGTACATAAATGAAACCTTGAAATGAATACAAAGTAATGCAATGCAGTTATATAATCATAAACATAAATCCAATTAAAGGTTGAATCTAAACTAAAGTAGAAATCTTGATCTACATAACATTGCTTTGTATACAATCCTCGTAATAAGACAAAATAATTATCAATACATCAACCATCAAATATTATAGAGAAAATATAGTTATAAAAACTATAGAACATATGGGCATAAGAAGAAATGATACATTACAAATCAGGAATGCAGTTATGATGGGCCCTCCCACAGGTAGCGCCTAGGTAAACTACTTTCAAGAAAAGTAGAAAATCACAATGTGCAGTCATGATTGAACTAATCTTCTATTAATCACAAAAAAAAATTAATAGGCCTACTAGTGCATGGTTGATACAGAGTTATAGAGTCTGAGAAAAAATATCAAGATCACAATAACAACTAGCTAACTTAGCATCAATGTGCCTAGTTCTATTTATAAGTGTTACATCCAATGTTGCCTTCAGATCTCGCCTTCAAAATGCCATGATATAGGGATAAGGTCCAACCCTCTATTTTAGGAAAAAATATCCTCACAATAACCAAAATTCTAAACAAGAAATCTTGTTTTTCCTCTGTAACTTTCGCCAACTCCATTGTTGGTGCGATGAGATGTACCAGATCCTGAATGTCTGCTTGTTCAATATCAATACAAGGTTTCTTTATTATGACTGGTAACTAGGAGGCACACGGTAGAACCTTTGGTGCTTCCATTTGACTTTAGGCTTTCTCTAATGGATTCAAATGTGTGTTAAGAAGAGAGGTGTTATGTTGTCTTATATTCGTCCAGCTTACAAGTCGAACTCCTATGTGGATAGAAACGAATGTGATGCATAATGACCTTGTGGTTCCTTTGAGTACAAGAATATGTGCTAGTTTTCGTAAGTGAACTACATTTCCATCATTAATAACATACCCTCAAAATTCACTTCAATCTTACTAAAAACATAACATTTTAATCATTTAAGCAAGATGTACCTCATTATATTAATTATAGGTATTTGAGGCCAGTAGTATGGATTTTTATGGAAAAAGATATATAATAAGTAAGGAAATCATGTGGAAACAAGGTAACTAGAGATGCTAATATTGGGGGCCAACGTCTCCCCCACATCAAATATCTTGCATGCCCCCATGCAAGACATACACAAAACTGCAAAATCAAACCCTATAAAAATTGTTTACCATATTGCAGCCTACTTAGGAGATCCCAATAGCATTGATAAGTATGTTGAGGCCTCCTTCAGTCCTAGCCACTTTCCTTGTCTACATCCCTTGGGATGTAGATGGAATGGAGTCAAAAAGCATATTCTGTAGCATTTTGTTTTCCAACTATAACTCCTTAATCTCTTCTTGAAACTTGCAACTTTGAACTCTTAACCAATCATTTTCTTTTTCTCTATATCGATTAAGTATTGTAATTTCCATGATCTCTTCTTTTAAGCCCTTAATATTTGTATTCCTTATTTTTAACTTCTCAGCCAATGGGTCAACCAGGGTGAATGAAACATGGATTGATCTGGTAGAAGATAAGGATCAACATCACCAACATATTCACTGTGAAAATATGGAGAAGGGTAATCACGCTTAAATGCTTTTGTAGCAGGCCCTTTGATAGGTGATTTAGGGGGAATCTATTGTGGTGAATTTGGAGGTTGAATTTCCTGCTTCTTCTTTACTCTATAGAGTTCCTCCAAGCTCTATTCATCGCCATTGTTGATGCAAACAAAAGTGTGCTTAGTTGCTTGAGGTGTGGGCACAGGTGGTGATTTTGTAGGATTTTGATTGCCTACTACTTAGACATATTTTGAGTGACACAATGAGTAGGTGATTTAGTTACTGGGGGATTCGCTTTTGATGCATTGATCTTCCTTGTCTTTGACTTATGCTAAGAAGGATCAATACTATTGGCTTTGGATTGAGTGAAATCTTCTTCATGATTAACATCACCAAACCCCTATTCTAGGCTTTTCTCTGTTAAATTCCCCTATGGTTGTGACACAAAACCATTATGAACCATGAAACTATCCCATGTCTCATTTTAATATTTAAACTCTTCTACGATTAACATTTTAATGAGACCATAACAATGGAGGCTCGTAAGAGGATTATTTTTATTTTTCTTCACCAAACTTGCCATTTTTCTGAGACTATTTTGTAGATAATAGGGAAAAGTTAATTCTTAACGAGGCTGAAAATGTAGAAGGATATGAATGTGATATTATAAGGTAAGATCATACCTCCCCTTGTAGGTCAAGAATTTTTATATGATCAACAATGGCTTTTCTCATTCATCCCTAAGTCATCTTGTTGGTATGCCTTTTTCCCAGTTTGCGTCTTGATACTCTGGTTTTAGGAATGAATTGCAGATATTTATGTCTAACATCTTATTATCAAACCACTTTTCTCTAGTGCGAGGGAGGACAATTTCATGGGCCAATGTCTCTTTTATGACTCTAATGAGTAGATTCCAACACGAAAAATGTGGCCATTAAAATTCTATGCAACTATAATGTGACTTGATCATCGTACCTCTGAAATCGTGCAAGAAACCCTTGTCATCCAAATTCATTGAACCATCCATGGCATGCATCATACTTAGGTAAAGATTCAAGAGTTTAAATAGTTGTCTCATGTCGATTAACCACTATAATTGTAACCTCTACCATCACATAGGTAACCCTAATATTCCAATGGCTTGTTGTTCATATTATGAAACCTTACTACAAATTTTCATTGACAATCTTGGTGCCTTGATTTAGAATTTATTCATCGAGATGAGATAGGCATCGTGAGGTCAAACTAGCCAATTATCTCATATGAGGGTTTCATTTTTTGAATAGACAATTCAGTGGCATGAAAATCCATGATTGTCCATGATGAAGAGTTGGTAATGATAAGAGGGGTTGGTTGTATGCATAATACAAGGGGTAATTTGTGTCGGTCCGAGGGTAGGCTCACGAATTTAGTAGATGGTAATCAATGTAAAATTCGACCATCATCATGGTGGATTGCAAAATGATACAACTATTACATAAATTCAACAAGGTATAATAGAACACTTTAATACATTAGCATTTATCAATTCGACATAAAGAAGATAATGGATAAGCTTACAAGACAATGTAGGATAAAGTCTAGATAGGGGCAAGGTTTAGATAGGGGCAAGGTTTAGATAGGGTTAGGAATATAAGAAAGGATATAGAATAAGGAAAAATAAGTATGAGAGGACTTTGCTTACATATAAATAAAAATCATTTTTGTGTCGTTATAGATAAAACTGAATCAGAGATATGATTTTGTTTACCTCAGGAATAATTCAACTGTCAATAACTCTTTATAGTTGGTCTAGTGTTGAAGATTTGGATGAAGAAATGTTGAAATTACTATGTTAGAAAGCAAAAAGTGTTGAGAAGTGTAGCAAGAAAGTCTCAATTTGACTTTTCCTTGGATCAATTTGAGAAAATTTGAATTTCCACATCAGCAGACAACTTGGATGTAGTTAACTTGTGTGACATGGCTCTTGTCACTCACTTAGCTTAGTAAATTCAAGGTAGAGGGCTTGGAGTTCAATTAAGCATGTGTGATTTCTAAATTTTAGTAATCCAGTTCAGTTATATCTAGTTGTGTTCATTTAAACTAGTTCTAACTGTTGATAGAACTAGCGGAAGGTTAGTTGTGCAATGGATAACAACCTAACTCGGTGATCATCCAGTTAATTGGTCAATCAACTCAAAATAGCTAGTGCATGCAAGGAATTTGAGTTCCTCAGTTGTGGTGGAGATTCCAAGGCAATGTAACAAGAAGTTGTAAATTAGTTTGAGTGTACATGTGTTGCATGCAGTGAGATGAGAAATCCTTGGTAATTATGAAATCAATTGGAGGAAAATTCCTAAAAAATAGGGTTTAACTCCTCAGGATTTGCGCAAGGAAATAGGGGCTCAAGTAGAGGCATAAATTGACTAAGTTTGGGTCAAAGCTTCTCATTGAGCAGAGCGATAGGTTATTCACTTGCAGTTTTTGCTCAGAGTGGGCAAGCAATTGTAATACATCTCTATTCAATTTATTAATGCAAAGAGGTTTGAGGGGTATTTCCCAGTTTGGTTCCCCTAGAAAAAATATTGTGCAGGTCTGGTTTTTCTTATTGCATGTTCGTGAATGTTGTTCAAAATTGTGAATTAAATTCCGCAAATCAGTAGAGTAGAATTGTGTCTCTTGATTTTAGATGAAATTTCTTGATCAATTGCAATTCTATCACCAACTTCATGGTATCAAACTCGGGATTCACATTAGAACATGAATTCTGAAGTTGTTTCTTAGGAGGTTTGAATTTGCAGCTTCAGTGTAGCAGGATCTCTTCAAATTTAGGAGAATGGCCTTCAATGGACTGAGATTAGAATATGTCTTGGAAGGCAACTTGAATTTCATTGAATAGAAGGATCACATGGAGGTGGTGCTTTGGATTGTTAGAATACATCAAGAAAGATGATGCAAAACCAACAGAATATGATGCCCAAAACCTAACCCAATGAAAGAAAGATGTAAACAAGGTGAGGAGAATAATATTGGAGGGAGTGGGAGACCAGATTGTCTTAAATCTCCATGGGAAAGAAACTCCTTTCGCAATGTGGAAGAAACTAACAAAGTTGTTCAAGAATAGTAGTGGTCATATAAAATTGGCCCTCAAAGAAAAACTTTGAAACATTAATATGCAAACAAATGAAACTTTTGCACAGTATCTCACCATATTTACAAAAGTTCAAGATGAACTTGTAGGGGTTGGTGTGAATGTTGTAGAAGATGACTTGGTTAGCCTAGCTCTTCTAGACCCTCCCAAAAGCTGACATAACTACCAGGACTTGGTGAATGGGAGGGAGAAATTACCGAATTGGGAAAGCTTATGGTTTGATTTTGTATAAGAAGAGATCATGCTAAATACGAAAGATGGAACCTCATCCAAGGGAGAGGATGAAGAAATTTTTGCATTGGTTGGGAAGGGAAAGAAGGGAAAAGGGAAAAAATCTCAGACCAAACTAGAATCCATCCAAGGGGGCAAGAAGAAAGACTTGTTCAAAATAAAATGCTTCAATTTTCATGAATTTGGGCACTATGTTACAAAGTGTCCACACAAAAAGTCTAGCAACAAGAGCTCGAGAGGAGCAGTAGGTGAAGCTTTGGCTTCATAGTTTGAGCTAGACTTCACCCTTATCACATGCATGGAAATAATTGTGACAGGAAGTATGTGGTACTTGGACTCAGGAGACTCGTTCCACATGACAATGTGTAGATATTTTTTCACTGACCTAGAGAAGAAAGATCTCCATATGCATATTGAGATTGGGGACGACATAAGGTACATTGCTACTAGGATTGGTACAATAACCTTTAAGAGGGAGTAGGGATCCCCTCTTTGCCTCAAATATGTCATGTTTGTTCTAGGCCTAAATAATAATCTCATGTTTGTAACAGTTTTGGAAGAACGTGGTTATGATGTGATCTCAGCAAAGGGAAAGCATTCCTGAGACGCAGCCACTCGAAAGGTGAAGCGGATTGGGGTTCATGTGAAGAACATATATAAACTAGATGTGGAAGATTGTGTTGCATTAAGCAGTAAGGAAAAGAAAGTGCAAAGTTGAAATTCTAGTGAGATATGGCACAAAAGGTTGGGCCATTTACATCATGGAGCCCTGAAAATTATGCAGTGAATAACCAATGGCCTCCCTAAAGGAGCACTTGAGTAGCAGGATGTCTACAAAGGTTGTACCTTGTGGAAGTATGTAAAATGTACATTCCATGATCGAGACAGCAAAGCACATGCAGTTTTGGAAAGAGTCCACTCTGATGTTTGTGGACCCTTCTCGCCAGCCTCCACTGCCAAACATAGGTATTATGTTATTTTTATTGATGATTTCTCAAGGAAGTGTTGGATCTTCTTCATGCAGAAGAAGGATGAGGCATTCTCAAAGTTTGTAGAATTCAAGGCACTAATTGAGAAAGAGACCAACAAGAATGTGAAGGCTCTCAAGAGTGAAAATGGAAGTGAGTATGATTTGAATGACTTCAAGGATTTATGTGTGAAAGAATGCATTTGAATAGAGTTGGTAAGACCCCACAGCATACAGCAGAATGGGGTAGCTGAGAGAAAGAACTAGAGCATTGTTGGAGTTGCTAGAGCTATGCTACATGAACAAGGCCTACCACTACATTTGTGGTCAAAGGCATGTAACACAACATTCTACTTGTAGAACTGGAGTCCTCATCAGATTTTTTGTATGATTGCACTGGAAGAGGCCTTCTTGGGGAAAAATTCAGAAGTGTCTCACTTCAAAAAAATTGGAGCCTCTATTTACTGCCATGTCTCCAAAGATTCGAGGAAGAAGCTTGAGATGATAGTAGAGTTGGGAGACTTTATGGGTTACACTGAAACTCCACACAATTACTGTGTGTACTTACCTTCCCTCAGAATGACAATTATGTGAAGGGATGTAAATTTTGAAGAGGAGAAAGCAATATGGTGCTCTCTTGAGAGGGAGCTTCAAATCTCACCAGAAGAGGAGATTTTAGCTCCAAACGAGGAGCCTTGGGAAGTTTTGGAGCAGCCACAAATGGAGGATCAGAGAGGAGGCAAAGTGGAGACATTCACTCAAGCAGAATCATCTAGAGAAGGAAAAAAAAGAACCAGAGAAGTTGATAAATTAGTGCAGGATGTGAGGGAGAATGTGGGAGCTCCTTTAAATTTGAGCAAGCAAAGGAGTTCACCTTAGAGGTACACTGGCTACATGGCTTTAATGACTGAGCTTGTAGAGATTGAGCCATCCTCTTTTGAGGAAGAAGTAGAACAACTTGTTTGGTTGGATGCATTGGTGGAAGAATATGAATCCATCATGAAAAACAATGTTTGGGAAGTGGTTCCAAGACCGACAGATAAATCAGTTGTGGGTTTGAGATGGATCTTCAAGGTTAAGAATGCAACATACACGAGCGTAGAGAAGTATAAGGGCAGATTTGTGTCTAAATCTTTCTCTCAAGTTGAGGGAATCGACTATGAGGAAACCTTTGCTCATGTAGCAAGGTATTAATCCATTAAATCAATTCTTTCACTAGTTGCGCAGATGGGGTGGAAGATCCACTAGATGGATGTAAAAAAAATAATTTATCAATGGTGTTATTGAGGGTGAGGTGTACATTAAGCAACTGGAAGCTTTTGAGACATTTGATCGGTAGTCTCATGTGTGTACACTCAAGTGAGCATTATACGGTCTGAAACAGGCACCCCGAGCTTGGTACACCAAGATGAATAGTTATCTCACTGGTTTAGGCTTCACCAAAAGTGAAGCAGATGTGAACCTTTATCATGGTTTGGTAGAAGGTAAATTACTTGTCATTGTTTTATATGCTGATGATTTAATATTAACAGGTGATAAGAAGTTGATCAACCCTTGCAAGGAGGATATTGAATGGAATTGAGATGAAATGCATGGGTCTCATGCACTACTTCCTCGGGCTGGAAGTATGGAAAGGTGATGGGGAATTGTGTGTGTCTCAAGGAAAGTATGCCAACGAGATACTACAGATATTTCACATGGAGAGTTGTAAGCCCATGGAGACACCTCTAGCAACTGGAGGAAGGAGAATGCCACTTCAGGTGAAGAAGTTGATGCTACCATTTACCTACAGCTAGTTGGTTCATTAATGTATCTTGTGAACACACGACCAGATATGTGCTATGCAGTCAACCAAATGATCCAATCTATGATTAGGCTGAACAAATTGTATTGGAAGGAAATGAAGCATGTTTTATCATACCACAGAGGCACTACCCATTATGGTTTATGGCACCTTGATTATAAATTGATAAATTTATAAAGGGGTAGAAAAATAGATTGTGTTGCCTAATTCTGATATGATAGATGAACTGAATAATGTTTGTATAAAAAATCCTTTGTTACAAGCTATCAAATAAATACCAATATTTGCAAAGACAACTAGGGAGTTAAGTATTAAAAAACGAGGAAGAAAAAAGAAAGAAGTTAAAAGAATCAAATTAGATAGACAAATTACACATATCATGATGGGAAAGACAACAGTTCAAAAATATCTAGATCCAGGAAGTCCCACTGTGAAAACACACATCAATGGTGTTGATATTCCAAACATGTTGATTGATTTAGGAGCAGCTATCAACATCATGAGTAAACAAACTGTGGATCAATTGAAACTTCCTGTTGGGTCCCTATAATACTAGTGATTACCCCATTACTATTGTATTTGTACCCTTTATTAATATTGTTGTGCCCCTATTGTCCCCATATTGTTATTACTGTGCCCCATAGAATTCTCTATTGTTATTTTTGTGGCTTTATATTATTATTGTTAAGTCGGTTAGGTTATATTGTGACTCCTTAGACTCCTATATATAGAAAGGAGGTTTTGTCATTTGAATCATCCAAGAATTGTTCATTTATGTAATGTAAAGGAGGTTTCCCCCTC
>APFE030455615.1:210672-232614 GCA_000404065.3 Pinus taeda | reverse complement strand
GTTTTTTCATTTGAATCATCCAAGAATTGCTCATTTATGTAATGTAAAGGAGGTTGCCCCCTCGAAGAGGCTAAATTTTAAGGCGTTGATCTATCTTTTCTATCTTTTTCTTGAGCTGGTTTCATAACACTTCCTAATCTTCAATATACAACTACATTATTGCAATTAGTAGATAGATATGTTATCAAACCTGATGGTGTGTTAGAATATGTATTTGTATCCTTATATTCTTTGCAGTATCATGTTGAATTTATGATCTTAACACCCAATAATAATCTATGAGGACACCCATTGATTTTAGGAAGACCATGGTTAGCTACAGTTGATGCTTTTATAAGTTGTAGAGCTAGTGATATGTTTATCTCTGATGGAAGTTCGACATAGAAATTCACATTATATCCTCCTGCAAAAACAATGGTAGAAGTAGAAAGTGAAGCATGGATAGATGATGATAATGAAAACTTTGTCATACAACCAATTTTTGCCATTTCAAAAATAGATGAAGAAGATCAAATTTTGAATTTAATAGAAAATAATGAATCTTCCTCATATTGTGAATAAAATCATATTTTTCAAGAATAATGTACCATTGAATATCTGTTATCTCGTCAAATGGATTTACATTCTATGGAGAAATTTGGCAATTCTTTAATAGAAAATTTTCCAGGGAAAACTTTGAATGTTAGTGATAATATGGAGGAATCACAAAAGAAATAATTAATAAAGATGTTAAAAGAACATTCCACTACTTATGCATGGGAATACATTAATATGAAAGGAATTGATCCTACCACTTGTAACATTCAATTAAATTCATTTAAATTCAGTTATTTTCCTACAATTTCCTCCTCACATGCAACCTGTGACCTTTCACCTCCATTTTCTCCTAAATTCCATTATTTTCGTAAATAAATGTGCCAAAAATGCCATTTTGCCTTTCCAAAGCCTTATCCATTGCCTTTGCCAATTTCCTTAGCTATAAACAATCAAAAGTAATCCCCATCATCACGATTTTTCCCAACATTCAGCTTGGAATAAGTGTCCCATCAACCATGGCTATTATTTTTCCTTCATTTACTTTTATTACATGAAATCTTCACCAGGGTTGTTACACTTCACTTGCCTTGAATTGAGTCCTAGGGTTAGTAAGATTCCCTAAGAGACCTTCATTTGCCTTCCTTTCTCTTCTGCTTCCAAAATCAAACCCTAGAAGATCCAACGCGAAAAAACCTAACTTCGATCTTCCCAGAAGAATAGATGAGGCCTAGAAACACTTCAACTTCTTCAACTTCTCCTTCTTCACACTTCCTTCTTCGACTTCTCCTTCTTCACCCTTCCTTCTTTGACTAAGAGATGAGATAGCGTGTGTTCCAAACGGAGGAAGAGTTCCTCTTATATATAGGCTTCTTCAAGGATGGACGAGGCTTTTCATGTCGACCGACTTGACATTGGAGGTAGTTTGACACTTTCAAGACAAAATATTTTTTTCTTTACAATTTACAATGTTCCCATAGGGTCTTCCATATATGAAAATGACTCTTCTACATAGGACAAATCCTAGAGGCACTCAATGGGTGCTTGACCTATAAAATAAAATAACTTGAGCATGAAATCCATGCTCCAATAATAATAATAATTTATTTTCCATTTTATATTTACAAGAATATATTTCATACTTATGAAGACCGAACCTAGTTACACATTTTTCAACACTCCCTCTTAACTAGGGAGGTATTCATAAGAGGTACATGGTTATTCTTAATCTGAAGAGATCTCATAAGAAGAGTCAGATCGGTAACCCATCTGTATAGAATCGTATTAACCAATATTGTCACATAGCAAGGCCTTGACTAACATCTCTATCTCTCCACAAGATCATATCACAATGTTGGTGAGACCAATGATGTATAAACACCATCATTATTGTCTCCCAAGGTACATACCCCACTCGTGTGTTCACAGAGTATGACCTCCCACTGGACTATTCTTATATTAGGTAACTAATCCTCAAAGAATATTGATCCACGACTACTCTTGTTTTAAATGCCCTACCACATTCTCAAAGAGTATCGGATGATATATGGTTACCTAATCCTCCATTGTTTCTTCCCAAGTGAAGACAATAATGTAGTGTCTATCTTTCCCTCTCAATTAGGAAGGACAAATCCACCAAACCAAACTTGTCCCTTAAGTATTCAAGCTTCTTGTTCGGAAGTGATTTCATCAATATGTTAGCTAATTGTTCATTTTTGGAGATATATCGTAGCTACAACACACCATTTTTTACTAGCTCTTGAATATAGTGATACTTGTTGTTGATATGATTTGTCTTTCCATGAAACATTGTATCCTCACATAAACGAATACAACTGGTGTTGTCACAAAGTATCATTGTAGGGTTCATCGGTCCTTCAAACAAATCAGATGATAGCTTCCTTAACCATACTGCTTCTCTTCTTACTTCACATACTGCAACATATTCAACCTCAACACTACTTAAAAGCAATAATGTCTTGCTTTTTTCTCACCCATGAGAGCATTGAGGATCCTAAACTGAACATCATCCTGTATTGCTTCTTCCATCCTGTTCACGGCCTCCCCAGTCAGAATTTGTATGACCAATCAATTAGACATCATTCCTTCTATTATATTTCAGATATTAGTTGATGGTTCCTCGCAAATATCTTAGAATATGCTTTGTTGTTATCCAATGATCATGCTTTAGCTCCACTTAAATTTGACTAAGTAAATTTACTGCAAAACATATGTATGTTCAAGTATTCACCAAGTACATCAATGGGCCAACAAGTTGTCTATACCTGGAAGGATCCAAGGGTTTGATTTGGAACTCCTTAGTCTCTTCAAACTTGTGATCATCGGAGTGCTCATAGGTTTACAATCCACCATGTCAAACTTCTTTAGAATCTTGATCACATACTTTCCTTGACCCAAATAGATTTCATTCAGTCCTTTCCAGACTTCTAGTCCCAAATATTAATGCATCAACCCAAGATCCTTCATGTCAAATTTTGTTGCCAGTTTCTTCTTACATTCTTCAATTCGACCTTCTACACCTGTCAAGAGAATATCATCTACATACAAAAGAATAATTACATGTTCATTGTTTACAACCATAATATAAAGGTTTGAGTCAGCAGAACTTTTTGTGAAGCCTATTCCCTGTAGGTATGCATCCATTCTAGCATACCATGCCCTTGGTGCTTACAGGCCATATAATTCTTTCTTCAGTATGCAAACATATGCCTTCCTATCTTTGACTTTGAATCCCAAGGGTTGTTCTACATAGACTTCTTCATCTATAGTGCCATTCAGAAACATAGTCTTGACATCCATTTGGTGGATGTTCCATCCCATCGATGCTGCCAGAGAGACTAATGATCGAATCATTGTATATCTTGCTGTTGGAGCAAATGTTTCTTCATAATCGATGCCTTCAAGTTGAGAGAGCCCTCTAGCCACAAATCTTGCTTTATACTTATCTATACTTCCATCAGTTGTATGCTTGATCTTATAGATCCACTTGGAAGTAAGCACAGATTTGTCTTTGGGCCTAGGTATGATCTCCCAAACTCCATTCTTAATTATAGATTGATACTCTTCATTCATGGCATCCTTCCATTCTCGATGTTCTATAGCCTCTTCAAAGGTGTATGGTTCTACTTCTATTAATTTTGTCATGTATGCAACAACCTAGAATATTTCTTGGGTCTCTTACTTTCTCTAAATGATCCTTGTGCTGCCCCATGACCTTTTGCATCAAGTAGTGTGGATTTCAACCAATTAGGTATTTTCCTTGTTTTGGGAATTACCACTTGTTAAATAGGTTCACTTGGCCCTTCTTCTTCATGGTGTGATCCTTCTCCTTACTTGTCAACTTCCCCCTCAAATATCGGAAGTTCTTTGTCACCAGAATCTATGGAAAGTTATTTTAAGTTCTTAAATGCTATACTTTCATCAAATATGACATCACGACTAACTTCAATGTGATGTCCATCTTTCATATAGATTCTATAGGCCTTTGATGAGTTACTATACCCAACAAATATTCCCTTCATACCAGAAGGATCCAACTTCTCTCTTTTGTCCTTTGGTATATGAATATACATAGGACACCCAAATATTTAGAGATGATCTATAGATGGATTCTTCCCAGTGAACACTTCTTCTGGAGCCTTGTTATATAGAGATCTATGAGGACATCAATTTTGAATGTAGATTGCTCTCTTTTTTGCCCCTCCCCACATAAACTTATGTAGATCTTGATCATCTAACATTGCTTTTACACTTTATTCAATGGATCTGTTCTTTCTTTCTATGACTCCATTTTGTTTGGAATTTGATGGGACTATCATCTCCCTCTTAATCCCAAAATCCTTATAGAATGTTATAATCTCTTTAGATGTATGTTCTCCTCCATTATCAAATCTCAGTATCTTGATTCTTCTTTCTGTAAGTTTCTCCACTTCAACCTTGAATTCTTGAAATTTTGTAAATACTTCATTTGTGGTTTTCATTAAGTAAACCAAGGTTTTTCTTGAATGTGACATAGTATAGATGGCCTCCAAGAGGTTTTGGAGTCATAGGACCACACACATAAGAGTGAATGAGATCCAATATTTATTTTGACCGTGAAGCACCGCTTTCAAATGGTCTCTTGGTATTATTTCTTAATGCACATCCCTTGCAAACACCTTTATGGTCCTCCTTCAAATTCGGTATTCCATCTACTATGGAACTTAAGTTGGAAGCATTTTGAAATGTAGATGACCAAACCTTTGATGTAAAAATTCACATGGACTAATCTCAATGTGAACTAGGGCTTAGTTTACAGGAGATAGTAATATGTAAAGCCTTCATTCTTGGATACCAATAACTTTATCTTGATCTATGCTTGAGTCTTTCCCCCAAACAACTAATTTTCCATCAAAGAAGGCTACTCTATCTGCTTTATCTTCAAAACTTCAAATAGAAAGTAATTTTTTGTGCAAACTTGGAACAAATAGAATGTTGTTGAGGTGGATGTTGCTTCCATCCTTGAGTTTTATGGAAGTTGATCCAATGCCCTTCACCAGATAGATTTTGTTGTCTCCAAGTTCCACAGAGTAAGAGGGTTTTCCTTTTGATAAGGTCTTCAATTGGTTGGAGTGACCAGTCATGTGCCTTGATACACCACTATCAATTATCCAGATGTCTTCATCTTGGAATGTACCAGAGAGAGCCGAAAAGAGACCTTCATCCCTTGTATTAATTGATGCCTTCTTTGAAGAGAATAAGAAACTCCATGCTTCCTTGATACCTTTATTGAGGTGGATTGCAATTTTCTTGATGAAATTCTTCATTGTAGAGAGATCTTCATGATGCCCTTAGAGAACCAAATCTATGATACCATGTTGACAATCCAATAGGGGAATGAATATGTTAATTCTCTTAACTTGATAATTGTTTGTGTTACCTTTTACTTATTATATTTGTTTGTTATTATTCCAATGTGCAATATGTCAAACAACTACCAAAACAATAAGAAAAATGATACAATATATAGGCTGCAAGCCAGGGCCAAAACCCCTCCTCTTGAGGGGTAGACCCATAAATCTCTTCTTTATCTTTTAGATATTTCAATTAACGAATGCCATGACCTAGACTCAGACAAATACCCTCCAAGATCAAGTCTACCACGACCTCATGTTGCAATACCTTCGACCTCCCACTAGATTTGAAATTCTTCTCCCCAGCAACTGCTGCCATTGTTGCTACTTCTCTAGGAGACTTCGATCTCCCTTTAATAACCTTCATCTTGACTCTATTTTCCTTAACTTGAGTCATAGGGCTAGTAAGATGCCCTAAGAGACCTTCGCTTGCAATCCCTTCTCTTCTTCTTCCAAAACCAAACCCGAGAAGATCCAATGTAGAAAACCCTAACTTTAATCTTCCCAGAAGAATAGATGAGGCCCAGAAACACTTCAAATTCCCCTTCTTCTCACCTCGTTCTTCGAATTCTCCTTCTTTGCACTTCCTTCTTCGACTAATATATGAGAGAGAGTGTGTTCCAAATGGAGGATGAGTTCCTCTTATATATAGGCTTCTTCAAGGGTGGGTGAGGCTCTTCATGTAGGTCGACTTGACAACTCATTAGGCTGACTTGATCTTGGAGGTATTTTGACACTTTCAAGAATTTTTTCTTTTCTTTACGATTTACAATGTGCCCATAGGGTCTTCCATATATGAAAATGACTCTTCTACATGGGACAAATCCTAGAAGCACTCAATGGGTGCTTGACCTATAAAATAAAAGAACTTGAGCATGAAACCCATGCTCCAATAATAATAATAATTTCTTTTCCGTTTTATATTTACAAGAATACATTTCATACTTATGAAGATCAAACCTATTTACACATTTTTCAACGTCGTGATCTCCCTTGCAGTGGTTAAATTGCTTGTGAGGGGGCTCACTTTGATACCAATTGTTGGAAATATTAAGAGCGGGGTGAATCAGTATTGCTTATCAATTAATAACTTATTAAACTCTTTAGAGCATTACTAACATAAAAAGCATCAACACATGAAGATATCAATGCACAAGAAGTTTTTAGGTGGAAACCCTTCTGGGAGAAAGACCATCGAACACATTTATAATAATTTTGTGAGTACATATAATGCTTCAACTTCAACTAAAAAGGGAATCCCCAACTACCTAGTACTATACAAAAGTGATCAATTTTCTAGCCACAACTAGAAGGACTCTCCAAACCTTGGTTTTATCAATTATTGTTGAAAGGATGCTCCAACACCCTTGCAAGCTCCAACTTGCCCTAATGCCACTTTGCCACCCTAGAGTGTTTTTAGGCTACAACATGAAGTGACTTCAAACACTTGCCTAGCACCACCCAACCACCCTAAAAATGATAATTAATTTGGAAACTATTGTGGGCCCTTTGATCAAGGAAAATGACCCACTTACAATGAATAAACTTCTGCAAATTATTTTGGGCTCCAGTACTAGGGATAATGACCTAGTTATAATGAATGGACTGCTAATAATGAAACCCTTAAAGCAATGAAACCCTTATTGTTGAAGAATAATGTGTCACTGAAATTTTCACTTACAACTACTACAGAACCCCTAAACCTTACTTTCCTGCAAGAATAATGAGACTACTAATTGTGAAACCCTTACAACATGTTGTAAGATGAGGAGACTCCTTCACAAATTGTTGGAACAATTAAATGACAATGAAGCTAACTTCTTGATAATGACACTGAATCAAGGTTTGATCCCTAGGCCAACAACTTAGATTTGCCTTAGCTTGAAGCCTAAACAATGCACAATAAGCCTTTACAATTTTCTAAGTTAGGGTCACAACATTTATGCAAGAAGAATCAAATCATATCATAATGAAACCTTCTTGTAATAACCTTTGTCCTTGTTTACAAGTGGTTTATGCTCAAGATTATGTCATAAAACAGTTCAAACAAATGCAATATGATCAATAATGATTGTGACTATAGGAATTAATAGGAGTGAAACATACCTCTATAAATGTAGGCTTGAGTAGTAGGAATTCCAACAAATATCTTGGCACAATGTCACTGTAAGGTTTGAACTTCTCATAATAATGCTTGTATTACAATGATCTTCCAATTAGGTCGGCTCAATTAGGGTCGCAAGCACATATCAATATGAATACCTTTTTTTTTGTCCAACATATAGCCTTCCAAGACAACGACACAAGGAATGTGCCACTATGGAAATTACACAGGTTTGAAGTCTTCAGAATTGATGGGCTGCTTCCATGTCTTATCTCCAATAGGTGTAGGGCTAAAATAATATCAATCACAAGATTGGTATCAAGCCTTCAACCTGGACCAATATGCACTCAATTAGATTAAGAGAATTCCACTGCAATCATGAAACTACAATCATAGATATTCGTTGTAAATGTCTTAAAACTACCCTAATTAGTGGGTTGAACATTCCTTGATTTGTTTCAAGGAAGAGCGAACCTATCTAGAGATAAGGTCAGATAGGATTCACACATGAAACAACATTTCTCTAGCTTCTTCGATCATTCTAAAGAGCCACTGAGACAAATAAGCCAAACCCTCATGCACAAAAATATTGCCCTAAAAAGGTTGAAACTCAAAGATAACCCTTCTTCCTCCAAGAAAACCAATGAATCCCTTGAACAATATCAATAAACCCCACAAACTGGATCTCCTTTGATCTTCAACAACACCACAAGGCTAAAATTAATTTCAGAGCTCAACTACACAAAGATTGGTGTTAGATGCATGCCAAGGTGAAGAGAATGAAATCCTTTAAATAGATTTGGAGGATGTATAATGCAAGTTGGCCAACTCAATGAACTTTTAGGAGGGAAGTGCAGTCAAATTTAAATTTGAATTTTGGATCGGAGCCAAATCTTGAGGTTGTTGCCTTTGGGAGGGAAGAGTTAAACCATAAATTTTGTTAGGATTCAAAACTCCTCACGTACCCCTTCTTTAACTTCAAAATAGATTTGAAACCCTCCATAATAGCTTTTGCTAAAACACAACTTGATTTATTTTTTAGTGATCAATGATAGACTACCACATCATCCATTATTTGGGGCTTTTGACGACATGTTGGGGGCTTCAAATTCAACATAACTCTCAAATCATGAGGGCTCTCGTGGCGTGCCACATATCATCATAATTGACTCGATGAGGAGAATCCAACAAAGATGGTCTGAACTCAAAAATATATGATTTTCCATGTCATCTTGTTCAACAAAGGTAGGGCATCCTCCAGTGTTCCTTGTGTTGACATCAATGACAACCACATTTCAACAATCTCCCCCTTTATCATTGATGGCAACACACATACTCCCCTTGTGATTACTACTCCCCCTAACTCCATGCCTTTGATATTTCTAACATGTTTCCTCTCCCCCTTTGACATCAATGGCAAAGGGTGACTCCGCATGGAAATGTTCTTGTTGTTGTTTACCTATAACTTGCCTCTACCCCCCCTGTCTGTCGGGCTGTATGGAATGGACATCAATGTGAACTTGGAAGAATCCCAAGATTTTGACGAAGATACTTAAAAGTTTCTCGTGGTAAAGGTTTGGTAAATGTGTAAACTATTTTCTCCTTTGTCCCAATATATTCCACCTTTATGTTCCTTTCTGCGAGTTGTTCTCAAACAAAGTGATACTTGGTAGGAATGTTTTTTATTTTTGAATGCATGACAAGATTCTTGGAGATGCTTATGGCACTTGTGTTGTCACAAAACATTAGAATGGGCTCATCAAACTTCACTAAAAGAGCCTGCAATGTTTGTTTCATCTAGAGGACTCAAGTACAACATGTTGTTGCTGCTATGTATTCTGCTTCTACTATGGACAAGGAGACTGAAGACTGCTTCTTGCTCAACCATGATACAAGAAAACCACCTAAGTAGAAGACTGCTCCATTGGTGCTTTTACGATCATCAACATTGCCTGCCCAATCTACATCTATATAAGTTTTGATGGTTAAATAATTCCCTTTTGGATACCAAAGGCCAAAATATTTTGTTCCCTTGATATATAAAAAGTTCTCTTCACTACAACAACATGGGATTTTTTGGGTGTTGCTTGAAAATGTGCTACTTGTCCAATTGCTTGCATCACATCTGGCCTTGAAGTTGTTATGTATAATAAACTGCCAATCATTGACCTATACATTCTTTGGCTTGAATCCTTGGATAGATCATCCATGGTCAACTTACAACTAGTCACAATTGGGATGCTAACCGATTTTCTATCTTCCATCTGAAACCTTTTCAACATTTATTTGATATACTTGGTTTTATAGATGAATATGCCCTTGTCTTCCTGAGATATCTAGAGTCCCAGGAAGAAAGACAACTCACCAAGCAATGACATCTCAAACTCACTATGGCCTTGAAGTTGTTATGTATAATAGACTGCCAATAGTTGACCTGTACATTCTTTGGTCTGCATCCTTGGATATATCATCCATGGTCAACTTACAACCAGTCACCATTGGGATGCTAACCAGTGTCCTATCTTCCATCTGAAACCTTTTCAACATTTATTTGATATACTTGGTTTTATAGATGAATATGCCCTTGTCTTCCTGAGATATCTAGAGTCCCAAGAAGAAAGACAACTCACCAAGCAATGATATCTCAAACTCACTATGCATGCATGATGCAAACTTCTTGCTTAACTTGTCATCATCACTGCCAAAGATGATGACATCCACATATACTTCAATGATGGTCAAACTCTCTTATTCAACATTTGCATAAAGGTTACTATCGACATTTCCTCTTCTCTTTCGAAACCTTGTTTATGCAAGTACTTGTATAGATGCGCATACCAAGCTCTAGGAACCTGTTTGAGACTATATAGTGCCTTGTTTAACCTACAAACTTAATCCTTCCTGTCAGTAAGCAGAAATCCTTCATGTTTCTCTATGTATACCTCTTCTTCCAATTCTTTGTTAAGGAATGTTGACTTTACATCCATCTGACACACCTTGATCCTTCTTGAACAAGTATAGGCCAAGAACATCTTGATGGCTTCCATTTTGGTGACGGGTGAAAATGTCTCTTTGAAGTCTACTCTCTCAACCTACTCACAACCCTTTACAAATTAGTATTGCCTTTTCTTGCTAACCTATCCATCCTCATTCAACTTGTTTATGAAAATTCATTTTGTGCCAATTACTTATGGATGTTATCCAATGTTCATCATGACTAGCTTCTTTAAAATTGTTAGGCTCATATGTGGATAAGAGCACAAGATGTGCTTGTTCTAGCATGTGTATCTGTTGATTTTTTCTGGTTCTTATGCCTTTGTTGATGTCCCTAATGATTTGGTTTGAAGGATGGTTCTTTTGATACCATCCATTGGGAGTCTTAGAAGGTGTCGGCTAATAATTTCCTATCTCCTCATGACTAGTAGTTGTTCTCTCATTTGATTGTTCTTCCTTCAGTGCTTCCTCTTTAACCTTTTTTGGTTTTGCTTCTTTTGTCACTGGTTCACTTAAGGAAGAGCTTCCTTGCTTAGCCTTTGGTCCATGAACTTCATCAAATGTCACATTAATATTTTAAACTATTCGGCTAAGTCTCTGATTACATCATCTATATGGTTTGCTTTTGTGTGAGTATCCAACAAAAATTCCTTCCTCTACTTGAGAGTCAAATTTACCAATCGTTTGATCTTCCCTTTTAATGTAGCATTTGCTTCCAAAGGTTCTGAAGTGTTTAACATTTGTTGGTCTTCCCTTCCATAGTTCGTATGAAGTCTTATCACAGTTGTTTCTAAGCAATCCCCTGTTCAAAATATAAATTGTTGTATCTACTTCCTGGACCCAAAATTTGTTGTCTAATTTTATATCATTCAACATCATTCTAGCCATCTCTTCTATTGTTCTATTTTTCTTTTCGACAACCCCATTTTGTTGAGGTGTTATGGATGCTGAAAACTGTCTCTTAATGCCATCTTCCTCGCATAAGTGTTGAAATTATTTGGATGTGAACTCACCTCCATTATTCAATCTTAGACATTTGATCTTCAAATCAATTTCATTTTCAACCATTTCCTTGTAGATTATGAAACATTCAAAAGCTTCAGAATTCTTCATCACAAAACTAATTGTTGTCATCATGGTATAATTGTTAATCACTAGCATAAAGTGGTCCACGTAAATCGGTGTGTACCAACTCTAATGGTTTTGATGTGGAATGTTCCTTAGTCTTAAATTCAAATGTTGTCCGTTTTCCATGTTTGCAATGCTTACATGAGGTGCTAATTAGTTTTGAAATTTGTAACATTTCTCACACAACTTCCTTTTTACTAATCATAACTAGGTTGTCAAATTTTGTGTGTCCCATCCTTCTGTGCCAAAGCCAATTTTCATCCTCTTTTTCCAGAAAATAACCTTTGTTTATAGTCTCATTCAATGTGTATATTTCATTTGGAGTCCTCGTTGTAGTTGCCACTAGGTTGCCAGATTTTTCTCTTTATTATTTCACATTTCTTTGAATCAAATAGCAACATGTGCCCTTGATCACACATTTGACTTACACTCAACATACTATGATTCATGTTTTCTACATGTAGCACATCTTTTGTTGTAGCATCCTTACCTCAAAGCTTAATTGTTCTCGTTCCTATAACGTTCGCAAATCCATCATTCCTGAAATATATTGTTCCATCATTTCCTTCTTTTAGAGATATAAATTTGTTTCTGTCGTTGGTCATATGTGTCAAGCAACCAATGTTAACATACCATACATTCTTCTTGCTTTGAACAATTAGAGCAAGAGGGAAACTTTCATTTTTCTTCTTCCAAATCTTCAGAGGGATACTTTGATATTGTTATGTCTCAATTGGTGGAGTGATTAACCTGCAATCTTTAGCCAAATGTCCAAAATTGTTGTGTTTATGACATTCCACCTCACTACTTAAGTATCCAAACTTGTTATAATTTTGCCTGTAATCTTCTTGAGAATTTCTGGGATAGTCTTTCCTGGAGTAGCTTCCAAAGTTGTTTCTGTTCCTATCATAGGCTTGGCAATTTTCAACTTTATGTCCAAAATTTCTACAAGGATAACACACACCAAGAAAGATTGTTTGATACCCGAGAGGGGGAGATATTCTTCATGGTACTCTTCTCCAAGAGCCTTCTTACAACATGGGCTGATGATTTTGTGTCTCCTGAAAATCCTATTATGTTGGGAAGCCTTATTCCTTCTTGATATGCCCTTTAGTAATTTTTGCAAAAGTTTTCTGTCCATCTCCTTTTTGTTATCGTTGAGGAACTCGAGCCTTTTGCAAATGTTTCCTTGTAGCCCAATCCTGTCTTGTCGCTACATGGCCTTTGAATACAAATGAGCTCATCCAATTCTTTGGAGATATTTGCAGAGTTCTGTTGGACATTTCTTCTTTGTGCTTCCTTTCGTAGAAAGACTATCTCTTCTTCTAAATTTGCCCTTCCCTTGTTGCTCTCTTCTTGTTCTCTTCTGAATGATTCTTCATTTTTTCTGACTTCTTCCAACTGCACTTTAAGGTTGATGATGGTCTCTTATGATTCTTCATTCTTCATGTTGAGGCTTCTAGAATGTTTCTTTAATTCCTTTAGTTCAGATTCTAGTGATTTGACATTTCCTCTTTTAACCTTGAGATCCTTTATAATCTTGACAATCTCCTTTTCAAATTTGACCTCGTCCGTCTCTTCTTCTTCATCATCTTCCTCTTTAAGAACTTCCTCCTTGTTGTTAGCCTCACTCTCACATTAAAAACAATAATTAGTGCAAAAATATTAAATTAATTAAATCATGAAAGTTAGGATTTATTCCTACCTTTCTAGATTGGGTTTGTTCCTCGTGGTTAGGAGTTAGTTTACGCCTAGTTGGTTGAAAGATTCTCTCCAACTAATTAGGCTCCTAAATTAGTGTTTGGTTGAGATATTTGCTCACCCATAGTGTCCAAGATAAATGTACTATCTTGAGACGAACTTCTTCATGTATTTATATGTGTATCATAAACATTATTTGTACATTTACATTGCATTATGTGAGGAATACATCAAGGCTAGCCTTTTCAGCCATGTCTGATTTGTGTATATTTCTGTTGTTTATTTTATTAGTGCTTTATTAGTTGATTAAATTCCTTCAATGTGGTATCAGAGCAGTAGCCTGTTGAGAAATCGTTTGTGCATTCAAACACTTTTGTTTCTTTTTATGCGGTTTCTTTGTAGTTTTCTGAGCAAATCTTGAAGGTGAATATGGCTACAGAGTTAGTTTTGGATTTGTGAATTTTTGGTTTGTGGCTGACTGGCACAAACCTTGGGATGCGTGAGGGACTTTGAAGGATTTCCCAACGAGAAAATTTGGAGGGTCCGGTATTTAGTAGCATGCTCCATTCCTTCATCGAGCAGGAAAGCCATGTGTTTTGAATTGAGAGAATCAGAAGATCTATTATCAACTGCGTCTGTTTGAGGAATAAAATCGTTGAAGATTGAAATCATTTCTAGTTTGAAGGCCCTCATGTTGAGGAGCATGAAACCATCAGCGTTGGAGATGTGGGCTTCTTCAACCATTAGGCAAATGCAGTAACACTGACATCTCTTTGTATATCGAGTATATGAAACACCACGTTTTTTTTTTCTTGCTCTTGGATAGAAATGTACTAGAGATAGGACAAGTGAAATTGCAAGCTCAGAATGCAGACGTCGTCAGATACGATCCAGAGACCAAACATGGATATCCTATGATATGAACGTAGAAGGCCACAACAGAAATAATGAGTTGAGGGATGAACTTCCTGTAGAGAGCGTGGATTGTGTGTAGGCATCTAAAGCTCATCCCAGTGTCGAGTCTGCACATTGAAATCATGTATGAAATTGTTGTTTGAATAGTGTCTTGTCACTATTTCTAGCCACATTCACAGCACTTGGCGCAATCACCAGCACAGTGCCGAGATGATTTCTCCATCAGCATCGACATTAGTTTTTCTATGGCAACGTCGACATGGCTAATGACTTGCTGCGATGTGATGAATGTTTTGTTGTTTCTTAATCAAAATTCGATTGGACAAATCTACATGAGCCCTAGAGCTGCAGAAGATCCAAGTCTGCGCATATTTAAAAAATCTTGTATATCTTCTAATTGAATATACAAATATCTAGTATGAAGGACAAATTGTGTTTTATTGAAAACATTTATAAAGCGGTTTTGTAAATCAAGCGAAGACCCCCGAAATTTGGCAAGGAGATTGTGACTATTTAGAGGGTCGGTGGAATACTAAGCGATGTGTGAAAGACATGCCTGAGGGAAGAACTAACAAGAAAAGAAAGCCAACAACATGGAGGCTCAACAACTTGACGATCTCCGTCAAGAATAACAGCATAGAAAGATCTGACACTGTGTGGATATTTGCGGTTGTTGAAGATTTGCGTCAAGAATAGCAGCGTAGAAAGAATTGACACTATGTGGATATTTGCACGGAAGTGTGGAGTTTCTGGACACATTCAAAGAGGAAAATAGATGGTCCATGCAAAAGACAAAACTATTAAAAGGTAAACACTATCACTATGTTGAAAAAAGTAATTCTATTTATATGAGTGATTTAGCGTCTTCACTGGTAACGCAGCTTTATCGTGTAGAAGCTTTTGAAAAGACATGTATGGTTAATGTTGCTTAAATTTTTATAACCATTAAGTGAATGGCGAATATACTTTTACATGGATAAGTTGTAAAGTTTAAAAGGCAACTCGTGAGTGAGTTTAAGTGACTTCATATAGTTGTAATAAATAGTTTAATGGGAAATATGTAAAGGCTTTTTTAAAGAGCCATCAAAAAAATTTGTATGGCAAAAAAAATTGTAGGGGAAATATGAGTGGTATGTAATAATAAGGGCATGTTTTGTAATTTTGGAGTGATAAGTTTTTGTTTTTTTGTTTTTTGTTTTTCTTTTTAACAATGACTTTTTCTCAAACAAATTCACTTATCGCTCCAAATACAAAACACTACATCAACATTCAACGACAATTGGTCATTGTGTAACTTGCAAAATCATAATTTGTAAGTTAACTTGTAAACAAATTCAAATAAAATTGAGTTGAATTGTAAAGGTGCATTCTTGGTAGAAATCGACACCCAAATTGTGAATTTATAAGAGGTAAAGTGAGTCAATTCTCCTTAACTGAGTCAATTAAGAGAGTCGATTCTCCTCAACTAAGTCAATTAAGTGACTCAATTCTCTTCAAGTGAGTCAATATCATTTGAAATTGTCATTGTAAACATTGGGTGCATTTTCGATGATATTTGACACCCTCATCCTAGTACAAAATTCAAGCGAGTGTGAGTTCAACCATACCATTGATAAACTAAATCAGGCACACAAGTTCAAGAATTCAAGTGAGCGAGATCTTCAAATCCTCCAAGTGTTACAAGCAAGCATCAAGAAAAATCAAGCAAGCGAGCTAGTACAAGCGAGTGTGTCAAAAGTCATAATGGGTAAAGGAGGAAAATGTCTTTAAAGTGCAGAACTAGAGATTAAAGATTTGCAAGATTGCAATCATGAGATACAAAACAAAGTTTAAATACTGGAATGGAAGTTGAAGCAGAATCAAACCTTAATCAATCAAATGACCAGTACATTAGAAGCAACGAAAGACTTTCAAATTGTGCTCGAAGTGAAAGAAAAACTCATTCATGCACTCCAAATTAAGTTAAGTGAAAAGCAAGATTTACTAGATTCACAATGTGTAGAGAAGACAGATGCAAGTTGTGACACAAAAGACCTAATCGGAACAACAAATGAAAGTTATGATACAAGTGATCTTATTCAGCATATCAATGAAGGTTGCAACACAAAGGATCTAATTAGGCAAGTTGATATAAGTTGTGACACAGATGAACTAATTAATCAGGTTTATATAAGTTGTGATACAAGTGATCTCAACCAACCAGTTGTACTACTTAACGATGGAACACGTAGTACCAAAGGTCAAATTGATCAGTTTGATGCAGCATGTCAAATAGATGAACTATTAATGCTTGATGCCTAGTGTGACACAAAAAGTTTAACAAATCAAGGGCAAAATGTTAGCAACAACAACAAGTATGAAGAACAACAACATGATAGTCTTTCCAAGAAAGTGATCAGACCTTGGGAAGAAATCTCCTTCAATAAAGATCGACATGGCCTACGATACAACAAAGAAAACACTTTGTTTGTTCATGATTTCTCAAAACCAGTTCAATTTGTAAGTGATGGTTTTCTGGACAGTGATAAGAATATGGTTAAGTGTAACCATTGCAAATGAAATGGCCATATGGAGAGTAAATGCGTTGACCTCCATCCTTGTCACCATTGTGGTAAGAAAAATCATTCATCTGAAAGATGTTGCAAGCAAAATCAACCACCCAGAGTGAAGATCAATTACACATGGATTGATCCTTAGAAGTGGTCATCTACAATCAAATAATTGTTTATGTGTTACTGAAGGATTCACTCTCACATGAAGACCAATTCTACAATAAAATGAATATGGTGAAACTCTCCTACACCTGAAGGGGGGGAGTTCAAAAATCAATTACAAATAATTGTCTCTCCTTTCAGTGGACAAAGGGGGGAAATGATAATGGAATTAAAGGTGGTTGTCAGATTGAAAGTCTCGACAACATTAGAAAAAGCAACCAGTGGGAAGTCTTCATTAAATCAACGAGCGGGCATCATTAACAAATTCGCGAGTGGGCGATCAACAATTTTTGCCATCATCAACATCAAGTAGCCAATGGGCAGTTTCGCATCAACAAATCACCAGTGGGAGTTCAACAACAAAAGCAGCAGTGAGCAGTTTTCAACAAACCACAGTGAGCAGTTTTGACATCAGCAAATTCGCCAATGGGCGTTCTCAATATTTTGTCAATGGACAAAGCAAATCCGTCAATGGGCATCATCAACATTTTGTCAGTGGACAAAGGATGTTGGTTGAAGGACAGATAGATCCTTTTGCAACTTGGCACGTGATGGAGTCGTCAAGCAACTTTTAGAGATGAATCAGACTTGCAACTGATTCATGTTCTCTTCAGATTGGATTTTTTTCAACATTAAGCTTTGGCGGTTTTTTCAGGCAGTGTTTTTGAGGATCAACAGTTTTAGCATGAGGACTTAGAGATGGTACCAGATTCTTACTTTGGACTTATCATTTAGGGGGGGAATGTTAGCCTCACTCTCACATTAAAAACAATAATAAGTGCAAAAATATTAAATTAATTAAATCATTAAAGTTAGGATTTATTCCTAACTTTCTAGATTGAGTTTGTTCCTCATGGTTAGGAGTCAGTTTAGGCCTAGTTGGTTGAGAGATTCTCTCTAGCTAGTTAGGCTCCTAGATTAGTGTTTGGTTGAGGTATTTTCTCAACCATAGTGTCCAAGATAGGCATACTAGCTTGAGATGAACTTCCTCATGTATTTATATGTGTATCATAAACATTATTTGTACATTTACATTGCATTATGTGAGGAATACATCAAGGCTCAGACCTTTTCCGCCATGTCTGATTTGTGTATATTTCTGCTGTTTATTTTATTAGTGTTTTATTAGTTGATTAAATTCCTTCACTTGTTGTCCCTAGCCATTAATAACACTCTTGTTGTGTCATTCTCTTCAACATTGTCACTTTCTTCTTTAGATGAGGAGTTGTATTCTTTTGAGTATAAGCTTTTCTTGAAGCCTTTCTTTTCACCTGCTTGTTGAATCTTCTTTGATTTTTCTTCCATTTCTTGGTTTCTTCTTCTTCATTATCAGAGATTTTATGAGTAAACTTAGCAACAAAAAGTCCAATCTCACCACAATAAAGGCATATTAAGGGGAGCTTATCTTAGTATTTACATGTTCCTCGTTTCAAATTTATCACAAAATTGGTGCGAAATTTGTAACTTCTTCATTTGAGATTTTGTCATCGCAATAGCTGCAGCTTGGCTTTGATTTTTTTTGTTTTCCCATTATTCTTGGATGCAGCGAAGGATGCTTCCCTATTGGATGGACTTTCTCGTTCTGTTCTCATTTCGTATGTTGTGAGTATTCCATGCAACTTGTCCATGCTGACCTTCTATAAATATACTCTTTCTTCAACTACTAAGACTTCAGCATCGAATCTCATTGGAAGTTATCTTAGTGCTTTTCAACCAATCACTTTGTTTTCCATTGGTTCTCCCACTCCTTCTATGGCATTAACAACTTCATCTACTCGAAGAAAATAGACTACGATATTTTCATCTTCATTCATTCAACCACTCGAATTTTCCTCTGTAACTTCATCTACTATGAGAAAATAGGCTGCAATATTTTCATCTTCATTCATTTTCAACTGCTCGAATTTTTCCTATGTAGGTTTGGAGCTTGGCCTCCTTGACCTTCTTGTCCCCTTGTTATATATTTTGGAGTTTATCCCAAATTTCTTTCACTGATTTGCAATGCATTGTTTTGATGTATATCGATTATGTTAAACCACTTAAAATTGCACTTATAGCTTTAGAATTACTATCATAGAGCCTTTTATCATTCTCAATTGTTGGAGGCATTAAGGGTTCCGTGTATCCAATCATCACATATTGTCAAACACCATATCCTCTTTCTTGCACACACACTTTCATCCTTCCACTGCAAAGTGCATAGTTATGTCCATTAAATACTAGAACTCCAAAAGCTTCGTGCACTCCATGATCTCCCTTGTAGTGGTTAAACTGCTTATGAAGGGGCTCACTCTGATACCAATTGTTGGAAATACTGAGAAGGGGGTGAATCAATATTTCTCATTAATTAGTATCTTATTAAACTTTTCAGAGCATTAACAACATATAAAGCATCAACACATCAAGAGAACAATGCACAATAATTTTTTAGGTGGAAACCCTTCCAAGAGAAAAACCATTAAATGTTTTTCTAATAATTTTGTTAGTTCATATAATGTTTTAGTTTTAACTGAAAAGTGAAGCCCCAACTCCACAGTACTCTAGAAAAGCGTTCAATTTCCCAACTCCAACCAGAAGGATGCTCCAACACCCTGGTTTTATCAATTGCTACTGAAAGGATGCTCCGACCCCTTTGCAAGCTCCAACTTGACTTAGCACCACCCTGCCACCCTGAAGTGTTTTCAGGCTACAACCTGAAGGTGACTTCAAACACTTTCCTAGCACCACCCAACCACCCTGAAAATGATAATGAATTTGACAACTGTTGTGGGCTCCTGTACTAGGGATAATGTCCCACTTACAGTGAATAGACTTCAACAAACTATTGTGGGATCCCATACTAGGGACAATGACCCACTTACAATGAATAGACTACTAATAATGAAACCCCAACAATGAAACCATTATTGCTGAAGAATTCTCACTCACTGTTGCTACAGAACCCCTGAACCTTACTACTGCAAAAAAATGAAACTGCTAATTGTGAAACCCATTACAACCTGCTATAGGATGAGGATACACCTTCTCAATTTGTTACAACAATGATATAATAGTGAAGCCAAGTTCTTGACTGTTGACAATTACACTGCTAAGGATAACTACTGAAGATAATGAAATCCCTTATGAATAATCCTCAAACAATGAATCAATACTTGATCCATGGACCAACAACTTAGATTCCCCTTAGTTTGAAGCCTAAACAGTTCACAATGAGCCTTTACAAATTTTAGAGTTAGGGCCACAACATTTATGCAAGGAGACTCCAATCATACCATAGTGAAACCTTCTTGTACTAACCTTTATCCTTTTTTGCAAGTGGTTTATGCTTAGGATTGTGCCATAGAACAATTCAAACAAACACAATATGATCAATAATGATTGTGGCTACATGACTTAATAAGAGTGAATCATACCTTTGTAAATGTAAGCTTGAGTAACAAGATTTTCTGCAAATATCTTTGCACGATGTCATTGTAAGGTTTGAACTGCTCAAAATAATGCTTGTATTATAGTGATATTCCAATTAGGTCAACTCAATTAGGGTCACAGGCACATATAAATATGAACACCCTTTTTCTTGTCCAACATATAGGCTTCCAAGACAACGAAACAAGGAATGTGCCGTTGTAGAAATTACACATGTCCGAAGTCTTCAAAAGTGATGGGTTTCTTCCATGTCTTATCTCCAATAGGCGTAGGGCTGAAAGAATATCAATCACAATATTTTTGCATAGAAGACCATTGGTATCAAGCCTTCAACCTAGACTAATATGCATTCAATGTTGAAAATGCAACAAGAAATTCCTAATTTAATTTTCCCTTGAATTAAATTAGGAGAAAATCAAAATTCCACATCACAAGACAACTTGAATGAGTTAACTGAGTTGTTATCACTCAGTTAGCTTATTTTTTTCAAGTACAAGGCTTAACTTGAATTGTGTACAATGATACCTAAATTTTAGGAGCCTAGGTTGAGTTAATTTCACTTGTAACAATTTAATTCAGTTAAATTTAGTTAAGGATTAGTTAAAATAGTTCCAACTATTGGAGGAACTAGTAGGAGGTCTAACAGTGGGGTGCAGCTTCAATATTCAACCAGTTTACTCATTAATCAACCTTAATTAACTCCTACATGCATGAAATTTGAGTTAACCAGTTGATATTGTAGTTCAAGGGCAATGTACTATCAGTTGTATAAATATACAAGTTGTACAGGTGGTGCATGCATTCATAGAAGGGGCCTACGGGGATTGCACAATTCTAATTGGGAATTTCCCTAATTAATAGGGGACTAATTCCTTGAGGAACAACGCAAGGAAATAGGGACTTGGGCAGGATTGGATTTGGTTAAGTATTAACCATATCTTGTATAAGAAGTAGGGAGATAGATTATACTAGTGTAGAGGTTGCTCGGGCTTGAGCAAGCATTATATTTCTTCTCTATTTTCTAACTAATGCAATACAGATAGGAAGGGGTTTTGAGCAATAGATTTCCCCTTAGATAAATTTCCGAGCATATGTGATTGAATCTTGTCTCATGTTTATGTTATGATTTATCTATCGTTTAAATGTTTCCACTAACGAGTAGAGTAGATTCAAGTCTTTTGTTTTAGCAAATTACATAAGGAGTTTGAATCTACAAGGAATTTCTACATGGTATCAGATCAGGAATCACAATTGAAGAGAAGAATTCAAGTTTGTCTTTGTAGGTGAATCAAATTTGCATTATCATTCTTCAGAGGCAGCAGGATGTCGTTCTATGGATTGAGACTGAGTATGTCCTTGAGGGTATGTTATGAAACCAGCTTCAAGAAAGATAGAATAGATAGATCAACGCCTTAGAATTCAGCCTCTTCGAGGGGGCAACCTCCTTTACATTACATAAATGAACAATTCTTGGATTATACAAATGAAAAGACCTCCTTTCTATATATAGGAG
>APFE030455615.1:171672-206986 GCA_000404065.3 Pinus taeda | reverse complement strand
CTTCTTACAAAATTTCAATCCAATGCTCAGAGAAAAAGTTATGACGATTTTCCCCAGGTCACCTGTTTGGAATGTAATTCAGGAGTCTACAGAAAGACCAACTTCCTCAGATCATATCTCCACAAATATAGCACAAAAAGCTCTGAAATTCGGACCCGAGATTTAAAGCAATGTCTTCTCAAATGGGTTTTTTTCAGCTTTTGAAACCCGAGATTTAAAGCAATGTCTTCTCAAATGGGTTTTTTTCAGCTTTTGAAACGTCGCAAAAAAAAGTTATAGCGAAAATGCCACGATGACCTGTTTGGAGTAGCGAAACCCTAGAATCCAAAGCTTTGATACCAAATGTTATGAAACCAACTTCAAGAAAGATAGAAGAGATAGATTAATGCCTTAGAATTCAGCTTCTTCGAGGGGGCAACCTCCTTTACATTACATAAATGAACAATTCTTGGATGATTCAAATGACAAAACCTCCTTTCTATATATAGGAGTCTAAGGAGTCACAATATAACCCAGACGACTAGTATGATGTTGAATCTATAAAGATGAATATGCAAGTGTGTTGACTTTAAAGACGGATGGAAACATGAACTTATGAAATTATGGCTTCGCATAGAAAAAAGATAGAAAACCTCTAGCTAGAAAGAAGAAAGAAAGAAATTATTTTTAACGTCCACGAGGCTAAAGACAGCCTATGGGACAGATTGCTCCTTCATCCGCGTGATGTATTCGACCCTTTTCTGTGAAGTTTCAAAATAAATGCTTACAGCTTCTCGACAAACTCCTCGCCGAATAAATTATCCCAAGAGCTAGCTTCCAACATATCTGCATAACTTTCCCTGTTGTCTTTGAAGGCCTTACATTCTAAAATGAAATGTTTTTCTGTTTCTTCTTTTTCGGAAGAACAAAAAATGTATACTCTTTCCTCCCACACTTCCTTTGGCCCTTTCCAGCACCCTGTTTCACAACGGAGTTGATGAGAATTAGTCCTTAACTAAGTAATAAGAATTTTGGCTCTCCAAGAGATATTGACATCTGTGTATGTTTTTGGTTGATGACTATGAGTGGGATTAAACACTTCAATATAATAATTTTTCTTTCTTCCTAGCTCCTTATCCCAAGTACGCTTGTGAAACTTTTCCATAACAAAAGCTTTTACCCCATTTACTAAACTATTTTTTATTTTGCTGCATCGAATTTTTTTTACTCTTGCACAATTTATTATTAAAGACAACCTTAGGCCATCTACCCTCTTCCATTTGCTCAATTTTTTTTAAATACCTTATGACTCACACCATCGTAAATCCTAATATAATGAATGTAATTTGGAAAGAGAAAAAACACATATTAAACTAAAGATATCTATCCTCTTCCACTTGCACAATTTTTTTAAATACCTTATGATTCATACCCTCCTAAATCTTAATGTAAATAATGTAATGTGAAAACACCATCCTAAATCTTAATGTAAATAATGTAATGTGAAAAGAGAAACAACCGATATTAAACGAAAACGAAGGACATTGATTTTCATATAGATAGGAGATTACATTTTGGAAGTGTTTTCAACGGAACCCAAGAGAAGAGCCGACACGGAACTTGGAAGTCAATAAAGGCAAGTCAATCACTCACGGAGCAGATGGTCAATGGCTGGTCCCTACATCTCAGAGATTATGGTATTCAGCTCTTGCACTCTCTGGATTTCTCTTGTGCTCTCTTCAAGTCCCGCCGCAAATGAATTAACTTGGTTGTACTGCTAGAACAGTTGAGGCGCTGCTGTTAAACCGTTTCTCAAAGAGGTATTTCCCTTATCTCTGAACTTTGGTAATGCATGCATGAATGTTTCGTTTTTTTTCCAACCTTTTTCACTCCAATTACCATTGGACTACCTCGTAGTTTAAACGTACTCTTCAATGTTTCTTGTTTCTGTTTCAACCAATTTGTGATCAGTTGGGCTTTTGGGGAACTACTAGCTTGTTTAATATAATTTCTGAATATACTAAATTATTTGTGGCGAACCATGACACACTCGTTTCTTTTTTGCACTGTTGGAATTGGGGTTTATGTCGCCGGGATTGTTCTTGTGATCTCATCTACATTTTTCTTTTGGTTGAAATGTGGAATTTTTAATTTGTTCCCTTGAACGTTTCCTTGTAAATAAAGTCTTGCTATTTGTGCATCAATTTGTGGGTTTCCTTTTGCTGGACTGGGTCGTTACGTATAATGTTTGATCATTAGAGATATTTCGTTATGGCCATATTGATTGCTGCAGGTATTGGTTAATGATTTGTTTTCCAATTTATTTCTGCAGTGTATTGAAGCATTGGATGATATGAATACCTTGTGACCACTATTCAACCTATTTGCTATCCATCTCGAATCCGAAGTGTTCTGCTGCGACCGTTCAGAAAATTGGGCTTATATCTTTTATTACCAGAAGTCTTTCAAAGGTAGAAAATAGAGACATGCCCGTCGTTTATTGGTGCTACCGGCCGAAGCCTCTTTCAAAATAATAATTTATAAAATTCTTACCTAATGGCTTTTAGACAGCTCGGCATTCATCGGCATATTGCCAGGAAACTTCTTCACTCACCAGAGAATGCTAGTGGGTCATTTTTTGGCCCAGCTTATTTCTTTGAGCACAATCTCTATCTCAAACAATCATCAGAGTGGCTTTCATACTCCAGATTAGTTCCACAAGTACGCATAAATTCCTCGGAAGGACAAATAGAAGACAAAGACAGTAATGAGAAGAATTGGTCACAGCATTGTAAAAGCTTCTCTGCGTCGTCCCCAAGAGGATTGTTGAAATTCTCAGAAAGACCACTCTTCGGGGATGTTATTACACTTGATATTGCAAGATATGGTAGGCCACAATTAGGATTATCTGCAGAAATAAGATGGATATCTCAGTCTACAAATACTTCATCTATTGCAACAGCGAGTCAGCCTGCTACAGATAGTCCGAAAGAGAACAATGGAGACCAGACTTTAAAGCAGAAAAAGACAGAAGCATCACCGGAAGAATGTGACCAGGCTGTAGAAGGTCTGAGTACAGTGAAAGCCAAGGCCAAGCAGGCACAGGAATCACGCAGGAAAGATGAAACTATTGTTAGAAAGTTCTGGTCTTTATTGATGGGAATTGGACCTGCACTAAGGGCTATTGCTTCTATGAGCAGGCAAGGCTTTACTATTTAAGCAGAACTAAGGCCTTATTGTATTTTGTCAAGATTGCAAGGATTTGTGTGATAGAATGTTTTGTTAATCCATAGAGCTGACTATATGATTTTGGACTTTTCAATTAGGGAAGATTGGGCCAGGAAGCTTCATCAATGGAAAGATGACTTTAAGGGAGCCTTGCAACATTATTGGATTGGAATCAAGCTTCTTTGGGCTGATGTGAGGATATGCTCTAGGCTACTATTGAAGCTTGCAGGTGGAAAAAGCCTTTCACGGAGAGAGAGGCAGCAACTAACTAGAACAACAGCAGATATTTTCAGGCTCGTGCCTGTTGCAGTCTTTATTATAGTGCCATTTATGGAGTTCTTGCTACCAGTGTTTTTAAAGCTGTTCCCCAATATGTTGCCATCCACCTTTCAGGATAAAATGAAGGAAGAGGTACTGTCTATTATCTCTTGAATAATTCAATACATGTCGGGATGCCTGGTGGTTTCAGGTTTGAAAGAATCTTAAGAAGCTAATGAAAGTTAGGTAATCTTATGTCTGGTATCAGGCTTGAAAGAATCCTAAGAAGCCAATGAAAGTTAGGTAATCTCATGTATGTTGTTATGCCTCACAATACGATTTTTTTTAACAATTTTTGGAGGCAAAGAAACTTTCTTTTATCCCAAATATGTCATGAATCATGACGCTCATATCAGCAACAGTCTGGTAATAGTTTGGGATGTTGACGAAGTTATCTTGAGAAGAAGGTGAGGAATATATTTATTTCTGGAGATAATTAAAAGTGGTAAATATGCCATGTACTATAGAAAAAAAATACTGATGTCAAAGCATATAATAATATAATGCCTACAACTGCCTTGATGAAGTTGCTAGTAAGTTAAAAACAATTGTCCCAAGTTACCTTTTTTCACTTAACACTGTAAAATCCCTCAGGACCTATTTAAGAGTATCAGTGGGGATGAGGTGGTCTCTGGGGACATTTTGTGCATATTCTCTTGACAATAAAGATGTATTTCTCCTATATTCAAGGTAGATCTTCACTTTAATGCTTGTGTATAAGTCTTATTATGTGTGATGAAAATCCTGGAAAGCTGAAGAGGATACATATATTTGTATATTCTGTCAAAAGTTTTGAGCTTAACAACAATGTCTAGTAACTGAGAGTCAACCCAATCTATGTTTCTGTTTTGGCCAATTGTAGATGTGGATCGGCAGGTAGTGAGGAAATAAGAGAGGATCTATATGTGATGCTTATATTGAGCAAGTAACACCAGTGAGTGCACAACTTCCCAATGAATAAATCTAAACCCAATGAAAAGATGCAGACCGACCTGTCTGAGTCCCTGCATAACCTTCGATTTCATAGTAAACTGGGCACTAAAAGACGAAATGTCTCCAGATTTGGCTTCTGAAGAGTAAATTATATGGATATGCATGGTGATCTTTAGGTAGTAATGATTTATCTTATCGAGACAGAACATTCTGTGGAATCCTCTCTCATAAAGATTAAAGCAGTGCCTACAGATATGCTAGTCTCTTGGAATATGACGATCTATTGTAAGGTGAAGCTGATGAGCATTGACTTGTTCTGTCTGAGAGGAATTCATAGTCCATGAGACTAAAGCCAATAGAGATACCCTCAGAAGATGGATAGATCCATTTTGATGTAGGAAGTATCTAGTTTGAAACAATATTTTGAGGCTGAAAGCCCTAGTTGAAGTAATCCTACAGTAAAGACATTATTGATAGATGCCCTCCAAGACAGACTTGTCCTCCTTTTTTTTTTTAATTAGCAAGAGGTGAGACAGAATGTAAATAGCATCTAAATGCTGGCAGTTTGTCTATAGAGATGCTTTTGACCTACAAAAAAGATGAGATACCAGTTTATAACCTATAACCCTCAATGATTACAGGTTTGGAACTCTGGTCTAGTCCCAAGTTCCAACCAAAATAATTGTTATCACACTAAATAAGATTATCTAGGTTATTTGAGGCAGATGATCAAGCCTCATCATGCAGTTATGCAGGTCTCTGGCCCCGTGGCAGCAGAAAATTTTCCTGTGAAAATTGAGATGCATGCTTAATTGCTGTAGATTCTAAAAATTGCAAGGCTGGGTTGTGGGTAAATCAAGGTTGCAACCCCAGACTGGTAGGCACATGAAGTATTGTAATATGAAGTATCACATCAGCTGAAGAGTGGAGAGTGCTGACTAAGCAAGCTGTAGAAGTAAATGAAAATCTGCAATCCAGAGTTGTGATGCTGTTTTGGACGGCAATCCAAGGTTGTGGGATTGGTGTACTTATTGCAACACGTGTGGATAGAGAAGGTTTTCATCTGAAGGTGTAGAAGTTCCTATTGTGGGAAATAGAAAATTCACAGTTCAAATTTTCAAAAGCATAGGACCCACAATGCCCCCTTCCTGAAAGTAAGGTTCCACAACAATAAAAAGGTTGCAAGATTACATTACAAAACCACAATGCCACTACAAAAAGGAAGTTGAATGAATGTGGTGTTTGTCATTCTGATTTTTATGACTGTTTGGATTATAATCACCGACAAAAGCAATGTATTGATATCTGTAAATTGTAACAGAAGGGGGAAGCAGAAGAAGACACCAGTGTAGAAGGTGTGCCATGTGTAAAAAAAACTTTGTCTATATTATTCCTTTTGTAAAATTGTAAGTTTATGTATTGTATGCTATATATATCTAGCGTTCTGTTTGATTCTAGTTTTGCAGATAAGGATAAAGAAAATAATTCTCATAAAGAAGCTTAATTTGAAATATCGAAAAAAATCCCTTTAATGGCAAAGTCATGACTCTAAAGCTGGACATAGAAGGTAATCATTTCTATGGCATCAACTGTGTATATATTACTTTTTTTTGTTTTTTGTTTTCACTAGATCTGGTGCGGAAGGCTAGCTATATCCTTTAAGATAAACAAGACAGAGACCATTGGATTCTGCCTTAGTAATGTCATGATTGAAAACTGACAAAAAATAATTTAAGATAAACAAAAACTGCAAACACAGGTTTTGCAACAGAAGAGGGAACACCCTTTAGCTCATGATCATATGTATATGCTGTCTGCTAAGCATTAGTGAGTGGTCTGTGGTTGCTTCATGCTGGGGAAATTGCTTTTCATGGGAGTGTGGAGAAGTGAGGCTAGATTTGTGGCCAAAGGGTTCTCTCAGGTCGAAGGGATAGACTATGATGAGATGTTAACACCAGTGGCCAGATATTCGTCCATTAGGACTATTTTGGTGATTGCAGCGTAAATGGGGTGGAAGATCCACCAAATGGATGTGAAGACTGCCTTCCATAACAAAGTTGTTGAGGAAGAGATATATGTTGAGCAGGTTGAGGGGTTTGAGACCTTCAGCAGAGACCCAAATGTGTGCAAGTTGAAGAGTGCTCTTTATGGGCTTAAGCAGGCACTGAGTGCATGGTATGCCTGGATAGATCTACCTTCTTGGATTGGGCTTCACCAAGAGTGAAGCTGACCCTAACCTGTACTATATTCTTGTGTTATATGTTGATGATTTGATATTGACTGGGGACGAGGAGCTCATCTGTGACTACAAGTGAGATCTTGCAGAAGAGTTTGAGATGAAGGATATAGGGCTTATGCACTATTTCCTTGGATTGGACGTTTGGCAAGGTGATGGGGAGATATACTTGGGACAAGGTAGGTACGCACATGAGATTCTCAAGGGATTCCACATGCAGGATTCTTGGCCCATGACCACACCTTTAGTCACAAATTGCAGGAAGGTGGATGCCACCAGAGTTGAGAGAGTGGATCCCATTCTCTATAGGCAACTCACAGGGTCATTGATGTATCTAGTGAACACACGACCAAACATTTGCTTCGCAGTCAACCATTGAGCCAACTAGATTGCATTTTGTTGCTGCCAAACACGTGTTGACGTATCTCAGGGGCATAATAGATTATGGGTTGTTGTACAGACAGGTCGATGGAGTGAGTCTTCAGGGATTCATAAACGTAGATTGGGCAAGGGGTTTAGCAGACAGGAAGAGCACTTCAGGTTGTGCTTTCAGTGTTGGGTCAGTTGTTGTTTCTTGGTTCAACAAGAAGCTGAGATCAGTGGCACTGAGCTCAGCCAAGGCCAAGTATATGGATGCTAGCTTGGCAGCTTGCGAGGCTATTTGGTTGAGGAAGCTACTTTTCGGGTTGTTCAGTTAGAGGTTGGAGCCCAAGGTCATAAATTGTGATAATCAAAGTTGCATCAAGCTCTCTAAAAATCTAGTGTTTCATGACCACTCCAAGCACATCGAGATCAGGTACCACCATATTAGAGATTGCGTTGAGAGGGGTAAATTTAGAATTCAGTCGTACCTACAGAGGAGCAGACAACAAATATCTTGACCAAGGCTTTGACAAGAGGCAGATTTGTCTATTTCAAAGATAAATTGGGTGTAGTACAAAACACCTTCCTCTTTAAGAGGGAGTCTTAATTGAAGTTAGAGATGGAAGGGTTTTGCTAAATTTAGAAGTGCGCTAAGTTTGGTAGTGGAACCCACAAGTGAAGTTAAGGAGCAGTTATACTTTCACTTAATTTTGACCAAGAAAAATTCTAATTATCTTATAGTCAAAAAGTAAATCGCTCTCATTAGTTTGACTTGAGTTTATGGGCCAGTTTGACTTGAGTTGTTGGGGCTAGTTCGATTTTATAAAAGGAAAAGGCACAAACTTGGCTATCATTCATTATGCACTAGAGAATTGTGTGTTTTAGCTCAACAAGAAGAGATTCCAGTTCAGCGTGCTAGGGCAGAGAGATAGAGGCTGAATAGTCTCAGTGATTTCTTCAGCAGCGTGCGCACTTACCAAGGCCAAGTCATCATGCGCAGGAGGGCTGAATAGCTTGTACGCGTCTGTACAATCGTGCATGCAGAGGCCAAGTTGGTTAGAAAGACGCATAACTGTAGAACAGGAAGGTGCTACAGTTGCAACAGGTTTGGCCATTATGCTAGAGAGTGTCCTCACAAGAAGGATACTCCAAGGGATGATGACAACATCAACCACAACAACTACAAAGGCAATGGCAATCAAAGGAACAATAGGTTCAACAATAAAGGAAAGAGGAATGCTTCCGCTGCTCAAGATGGAAATGGTTGACCTCCCAAAAGGACGAGAAATTCCAGGTATGAGGAAAGTAATGTTGTAGGAAAACAAAAATAATTTTATCTTATTTATGCTCTATCTACTGCCTTTCCTCCGGATACTTGGGATCATTGGTTGGTTGATAGTGGAACCTCGAGTCACTTCACTGGGTACAAGGAGGCCTTGTTAAATTTGGTTGAAAAAAGACTAATTTGGAAATCATACTTGGAGATAATGCCACCTATCCCGTGAAAAAAATAGGTACCATCACTCTTAACTTGAATCAAGGTCAAACCATCCATCTACAAGGAGTATTTTATATGCCCGATTTGAAGAAGAACCTGGTATCTATTGCTGCGATGGAAGATAAAGCCTTCAAGGTAGCATTCGTTGATGGAAAGGTACGTATTTGGCAAAGAAACCCCAAAGATGCATTTACACTTGGATTTAGGGTTGATGGTCTTTATCAAGTTGGAGGAAGTCCTTTGGGAGCCATGTCTTGCGGCACTTCTCTTCAATCTGACTTATGGCACCGGAGATTTGCCCACCTTCATTACAAAGCCTTACTTGGGGTAAGGAAGATGGTCACAGGTATGCCTGATTTCAACATGAATCATGAAGGTGTTTGTCAGGGTTGTGCAGCTGGGAAACTTACAAGGGGACCATTCCCCTCAAACGAATGTCAAATCTCTGATATTCTTCAACTTGTCCATTCTAATTTCTGATCTATCTGATGTGTTGCCTGTAACATCATTGGGATGATACTTATATTATGCTATTTTTGCGGATAATTTCTCTTGCAAAACATGGATCTAATTCTTGAAGAAGAGGACAAACTATTCAAATGGTTCTGTTCTTTCAAAGCCTTGGTGGAAAATCAAACAAGGAAGAAGATCAAGATATTGAGGATCGACAATGGAATCGAATATGAATCAAATGAATTCAACGACTTTTGCATAGAGGCTGGCATTAAAAGAGAGACAATCATTCCATACACTCCTGAGCAAAATGGTGTTGCTAAAAGGAAGAATTGAACAATCATGGAAGCCACCCGTGCTATGCTTCATGATCAAGGTCTACCGAAGTTCTTATGGGGAGAGGCTGACAACGCTGCCGTGTATGTTCAAAATAGGAGTCCGCATCAAGCATTGGATTTCAAGACACCGGAAGAAGTTTTCACTGGTAAGAAACCTGATGTTTCTCATTTTAGAATATTTGGTTGTCCCGTGTATTTTCATGTGCCTAAAGAGAAAAGAAACGAGTGAGAAGCATTTGGGAAGAAAGGTATACTGTGGACTACAGTGAAAATTCAAAGGCATATAAAATCTATGTGCTTGGACAAAGATAGCCATGATGTCACTTTCGATGAAGACACTGCCCTTGGGAAGGCTTGAGATCTCCCCATTTCAAGGAAGGATCATAATGATGATGCTGCGAAAAAACAGGATGAATCTCTTACAAATGAACCTATGCCCGACGTTGAAGGCCCAATGGATCCCATTGGTCCACCACCTTGTGATCGGATGATCCTCTACCTCAAGGAAAAGACCTTTGTGGCTCAAAGATACTCTTGAAGATGCTAAGAGACATATTGCTCCAAGAGGGACATTTCATGAAAGCAAGAAGCTGAATAGGTATCAAGGGTACTTAGTTGCCATGAGTACTATTGTTCAGTCTGAGCCATGTATGTTCAAAGAAGCTGTAAAACACCAAGTCTGGAAGGATGCGATGAATGAGGAATATGAATCTATCATGAAAAATGATGTCTGGGATGTCGTGCTTAGACCAAAGGACAAGTTCGTAGTCACCTTAAAATGGCTATACAAAATTGAACATGGAGCTGATGGGAGTGTTGAAAAATATAAGGCCAGGTTCGTTGCTCGAGGCTTCTCTCGAAAGGAAGGAGTGGACTATGACGAGATATTTGCACCAGTTGACCGATATACTACTATCCGATCGATTATTGCTCTCGCTACCTCTCAAGGATGGAACCTACATCAAATGGACATTAAAACTGCTTTCTTGCATGGCTCGCGTAAGGAGGAAGTTTATTTGGAACAACCTCAAGGTTTCAAAATACAAGATTGAAGGATGGAAGTATGGAGGTTGAAGAAAGCCCTCTATGGGTTGAAGCAAGCCCCTGGGCTTGGTATGAGAGGATTGATAACTATCTTATGAAGCTTGGATTTACGAGTAGCGATGCTGATCCTAACTTATACTTCAAGATTGAAAAGGACATGCCTCTCATTTTGGTCCTTTATGTGGATGATCTCTTTCTGACAGGTGCATACCCTCTTATTTATCAATGCAAGAGTGAGTTGGTTTCCGAGTTTGAGATGGAGGACCTAGGTTTGATGCACTACTTCCTAGGCCTGGAGGTCTGGCAAAAGCCAGGTGAGATTTCCCTTTCTCAAAGAAAATACATTGTGAAGCTGCTCAAGAGATGTGGGATGGTGGATTGAAAGTTTGTGTCTGCTCCGATGGAACTCAACTTCAAGAAGCTATGTGAAAGTGTTGTTGGGCCCGAATTGGCAAACCTTTCCGAATATAGACAACTTGTGGGGGCCCTAATGTTCTTGGTAAACTCTCGTCCTTACATATTCTTCACTGCGAATACGTTGAGACAATTTGTGGTCGAGCCTCATCACATACATTGGATTGTTGTTAAGAATCTCTTGAGATATCTTTGTGGCACAATCAACTATGGATTGAGATACATTGCCGGGAATTTGAGACTACATGGATGTACTGATGCCGACTGGGCTAACAGTGTGGTGGATCGTAAGAGCACATCTGGATGTTGTTTCTCATTGGGGTTTGCTTCAATTTCTTGGATGAGTAGGAAGCAGAAATCGGATGCTCTAAGCACCATCGAGGCCGAATACATTGCACCTAGTATGGCTTGTTGTGAAGCTCTTTGGTTGAGGAAGCTCTTTAGTGAGCTATTTGAGCACATGTTGGATACCATGTGATCTTCTGCAACAACCAAAGTGGGATGTGTCTTTCAAAGAATGCCGTGTTCCATGACCGCTCCAAGCACATCGATATTAGGTACCACTTTATCTAGGATATGGTACAACAGGGAGCAATAAGGCTCCAACACATCAGGATTGATGAGTAGGTCGTAGACATCCTCACGAAGTTCTTATGGAAGGTGAAATTCTTAGCTTCCGAGAGAGACTTGGAGTCGTGGAAAGACCCTCTTATGAGGGTCCTGCTTGAGGTGAACATTGAGCTCTGGGAGCTTATGGGGGCTTGTGGTACTTCTTGGAGCTATGAGCGACCATAGGGTGAGTGGCTCACCTTCCCCTATGTGGTGCGCTGTATACAGGGTAAGTGGTTCACCTTCCCCTGTGATACCCCATGGCAACATGTGTGTAGGGTGAACGGTTCACCTTCCCCTACGATTGACATATGTATAGGATGAGTGGTTCACCTTCTCTTATGGCATATAAGCAGGATGAGTGGTTCACCTTCTCCTGTTGATGCCCCATCATGCATCCTACCCATCTAGTCCGGGACTCATGGGAAGTACCTCTCATCCGGCCAATGAGTTGGGAAACCTGGATAGGGACCATAGCACTAACAATGGACGCATTGTGTACTACCGTACTCCCTATGTCTAGGATGCATGGTGTTCAACAACTTGTTCTGGGATCATTTGAGGTTCTACCTCTCGATTGACTTTTGTCAATGGAGAGTGGTAAGGTCTTGTGACTCACTGTCAATCGATGCTTCCTCATTATTACGTTATGGTTCAACAAAGCATAGATGAAATGAGAGAGATGGTACATGACGACAGGATGACATGATGACAATAGATGGATTGGCGAATTCTCCCTAGTTAAGAGGGAGTGTTAAAATTAGAAACTAGGGCCAAATTCCATCTTGGGACAACTCATTTGATGGAGATGATGATTGCATTGGATTCCTCTTTTTGAGAGGTCCAAGATTGATATAAAGATCATCTCATTCGGACAAGCAAAAGTGTGATTTTGAATTTATGCCCACACGTGTGCAAATTAATCAGGGTAGCTTCATCATTATGTAGGCTTAAGAAGCCCAATGGATGCTTCTCTTCACCCATAACGAATGTTATAAATACAAGAGACCTCACAACTCGTTTGGATATTCATCACTCACACATTTCTTCTCTCTCTTCATCAGATTGGTTTGTACAGCTCTTGGGCAGCCGCTTTCTCTCTCACACGTGCGGCTAGGAGGACAAAATTTCTGGGCATAAATTATAGGCTGAATTTTAGACTTCAGAGAGAGGTTTGACTAGTGTTGACCAAGGCATTTTTGATTGAGTTTGACTTTGATTTTTGGGTCAAAGATTTGATTTTTCTGGTCCGCATTGCTGGGCACAAAAATCGAGGATTTCTAGGCTGGTTGACCTATGTCAACTTCAGGGTTGACTGTAGAAAATTACAACAATCTTCTCTCTCCTTTGACCGAGTTTGACCAAGTTGTTTTGGGTTGAATTTATCCTCTTGATTAGGTCGAGTTTGACCAAGGAAGATTGAGTTGCTTTGAGGAAGATTTGCTAATGCTTTGACTAGCGTTGACTTTCTGGTTAGGGTTGAAGTTTGACTGCAGAAATTTACAGGGTTGTTTTGACTGTGTATTGGGCAAGTCAACTTGACTTTTGTACTCTCCCTCTGTGTTGAACTTTTGATTCAATAATAAGAAGAATTGATCAAAGGGTTTTCCCCACATTGGGGATATTCCGTGGCATCCGTTAAATTTGGTGTCCTCTTGTCTTGGCTTGTCTTCTACAGTTTATTTTGTGTTCTATTTGCCTTTACTATCAATGTGATTGCTATTCGAAATTGGAAATTGTTATTGGGCTACTAAGGGAACATAGAAGTAAACTGTGCTTAAGCATAGAACATACCATTGTTAACTAAAATTAACAAGCCTCCTTCTTGCACACCTATAACTAAGACAATTAGATGATCCTAGCCACAATTTGTAATGGTGCACCAATGAACATTGAATCTAACTATACATTTCCTATTTGTAGCTGGAATTGAAAGGAGATTTTTAGCCAAACTAGGAACAATTATAACTTCGATGAAATCAAGAACATCACTTGAGGGCATTCAAAAAGAGATGGTTTTGATTCTATTCACTTGATATGTTGCATCATTTCTCAAGTCCATTTGCACACCTGTTTCAGCCCTAAAATTTGTTGAAGATCTTCTGGTTACTGATCATGGGCTTAGATGCACCAATATCCACATTTAGGCCAAGACTAGAAGTGGTATTGGTGGAGAAACAAGAAACCATGGAGAAGGATCTCTCCAGTTTGGATGCCAACTCATCCACTACTTTTTCACTCCTTCCAAAATCCAAACTGCTTTTGTTGCTTCTTCTTGTTTTTCTCTAGACATTATTTAACATAATGCCCCTTTTTGTGACATCTAAAACATGTCACATGGCTCAAGGTCTTTTTCTTAAAATGACATGAACAACTCTCTTTTTGTTTGTTGATGTAAAAGATACTTATTATATCTACAAAAAAATAACATCAATAAAAAAAAAGAAAAGGAAAGGTATATATAATGATATTTACATCCTTATTAAAAAAAACTAAAGCAACAATGAAATCGGAATAAGTGACAAAGTCTAATAGTTTGGCATCCTTAATCAATAATGATCCTTTTGCCAACAACTGCATATGTACCTCCTTTCTACATATCTGATAAAAGGTGACCAAAGATTTGACATCATTATTAAACACATGTTTGCAACAAAGTTTCCAAAGAACAAATCATATGGTGGAGTTTGCAAAGAACAAATAATGCATAGACTCAAACGATGCAAGATATCAACCAAAGAGTCTAGAATCTTAGATCTAGAATCCCCCAACAACACTGCTCTCTAATGTATTTGTTGTCGAGGAATACCTGCCAACTGTAATTGAACTTGATCTTAACAAGACCTTGCAAAGGAGCAATCCCATAAAATGTGCTTCACAGTTTCCGCCTTTGGACAATAGAGGCAAAGTCTATCGAGAGGGCACTATTGGCTAGTCGAGCCTTAGAGGGAAGACCTTGATAGATCACGAACCAAGCAAAGGCGTAGAGTTTATAGGATACTTGCATTGACCAAACACTATGCAATCTTTGAATCCAATGATTTTCAACATCAAATGAAACCTATCAAGCATTCATGATTGGGCCTAACATTTTGATGCTAAATGGAGTAAAGTCTATGGGAATCATGTTCAATTATAGGGTGCCCAAAGCTCCACTCCTAGTCATGTTAGAAGGGACCTATCATATCAATGCTTATGTTGAATAGATTTTCCTACGGGATGAGCCCAACAATCTCCAAAACGGCAAGTCGATCCATAGGATACAAAGCAAGTTCTTGAGTCACTGAGCACTAATCCTTCCAATAGTGAGAATTGGCAACCCACAAATCAATTCGAGAAAAGATCTTCATCTTGCCTGGCCTTTTGGCTTGAAAACATGGGCGATTGGAAATACTAGTGCCCTCTAGCTTCCCATTCCAAATTGACCTTATGGTCATGTCCCACCTAGCATGAGTCCTTGACATCTTCCAACAAACCAAACTTGACACCTTCCTCTAGGTTGCCCAAATGCTACGGAAAATTAAAGTGCCTACAATTTGGAAATTATGTGGAGCAGACAACATGTCACATAAGCAAAACTAACCCTTGATTTTACCAACATGTTCTGTTGAAAGCTAAGTCACCTGACACGGGGATTCGGGACACGTAGGATTCGAGATTTGTGGTGTCGGATTCGGACACGCTGACCCCCCGGAATAGGACACGTTAGGACACGTTATATATTATTTTATTAATTATATATATTAAATATATATATATATATTAAAAATTAGATATTATGATATTTCTTACACAAATTTTAATTAATGATACAAATGTATTGATTTCAAACATAGATCTTGATTCTTAATCTATACTATAGCTATTAGCATGCATAGTAGTATAGTACATACAAAATTCAAATAAATGTCAATGGTACTAGTCACATAAATGATAAATCTATTAATGATAAATCTATTAAACCTCATGGGCATAAAAGTATTTTTATGATTATTGAAGGATTTACATGAATTAATTTTAAGTCAATTTTGGTCCAAAGGTTTTGTCTTCAAGCCAAATTCAAATATCAAATTGAATTTTATTTGGCTTCCCTCTAAAATAATCAAGTTGGCTACCTCTTAAGAATGTCTCTCCAAAGCTATATAAACTTTAAAGCCACTAATTTTCATCACAAGAGTATGATTTGAACGCTACATCTTTTATGTTTAGTCCAAGATCTACGACTTAGCAGAGTCAATCATATCTAAAGAAGCAAGCCGAAATTGGAGAAGGGTTTGGGCATATAATTTTTGATTATGATTTTTCATAGCAAAATCAGAGGCTTATCATCTTTGACGCTCTTAGGGCATCGAATGTGGCACATAATTTAAGAGAAGAACACTCGTATGCTTATTCTCTGATTTGTTGAAACTACATTTGTAAAGTTTGGAACAGCGTCTGAGCTTATCCAAAGACTGGACATCTTTGCAGAGCGTTCTCTAGAAATAATTCAACACAAACCTGGAATTGTTTAAGCTCTTTTGAAGATTAATAACATCATTTTTTGGCAAAACTGAAGTTCTAAGACTCTTCCAGTTCTATTTGAATATTGAGGCTAATTTGAATTTCAAGGACTCATCTCATAAGAAACTTGTGGGACCACTCCTATAAAAAGAGTACAAAAAGTTGGGAGAACACAACGCACAATTGTTGGTATGGACAATTCGTGCTTGATCACCATTGGTATTATATATGTGGGATGAAATAATATGGCACAAGTCTGAAGGAGTCAGCAGACGTTCCATAGAATGATCATTTTGAAAGCTAGTCTTTAATTGCGGTGGATCTGTATTTCTAGCAGTCGCACTATTCCATAGCAAATTGCATACATATCGAACCTCGTTCCAAGTGACCAAAGTTTTGACGAATGGGATGATATAATTGTTTTGTATTGAAATGTTAGTTGAATCATACATTTAAAACATGGAGCAAATACTAAAGCCGACAGAGGTTTTCACTGAACGACGAACGCACATGTGTCATATACCGGTTTGAGTTTCAGGGTTTATACCCGTCAACCGCGGGAGGAACTTACCTGGCTATGGTGCACCGACGACAGTCTGCTCTCCTCTCAGCGCTCAGCTTGCTCTCGAGTCTCAACACTGCTCACTCACATAAACTCAGAATGTGAATACGCCGCAAACACCCGCCTTTTAACCCGCAAACAGAACAAAATCGTGACACGATTCGCCCACACACAGGACTCGTTTCAAAAAATGCGACGCGATTGGATTTTTTTCGGGACACCATCGGACACGACGTGGGGAAACAGGCACGACGTGTCAGAAAAAAAGGACACGAATCCGTACAGAATCGTGTCGGATTCGACCGATTCGGGATTTGTGCCCCCTTTAGAGTGAATTCGGTATCTTAGGTTGAAAGCAATTTGTGCCATAACAAAATCTTCGAATGAGAGGCACCCTCTAGACATCTAACTACCCACTGCAACATCTATCAAACCAAGGCTTTCCTCATCCTCGGGCATAATATAGATATCCTGGGGCACCATAGTAAAGCCCCGAGCCCCACCACATGACCTATAGATATGAGCACAAAATCTATAACATTTGATGACACTATACCTTTCCAGGGAGCCAACAGGACCTATAATAGATGTGATAATATTGAAGGATTCTATTCAACACGGTTAGTTTACCTATTAAAGGAAGATTCTTATGTCAGTAAAAGTGAAGCTTAGGCTACAATTGCATAAGACATCAATCCCACATCTCAACTGCAAGGAGTCCAACAACAAATGGAATATCAAGATATCCCACAATAAGACAAACAAAGTTCAAAGCGGTAGGAATCTAGGCATGTGGCTCATCAAGACCAACCAGTTAGAAGTAAGTTTATTGATCATTGATAATAAAGTTAGAGGTTTCATAGAACATAGTTAAATGGTCACTCCTTGGAAGAAATACCTCTAAAATGACCTTGGAAGTGAGTTGACTCCAACAGATAACCATGAGCATTAACAATCAACACATAAAGATAATGAGCCAATGGACTCCCTCACTTGATAGACTTGTGAAGGTGGATGTAGGGAAAAAAAGCATTATTGACCAAAATAAAGGTTGAGGTGCATGGTGTTAATCATCCTAACACAACATGGGCCAAAACCAAGACAAGTTAACATGTTCACGATAAATGTCCAATCGGTATGATTGTAGGCTTTATCAAAGTCAATTTCCAGGAAGAGGCCCTATTGATCTGACTCCTTGGTCCACTCAATTGCCCCCAAAGTTGATAACGTTGTATTGAAAATAAATTGCCCTTGCAAAATGGTCACTCCTTGGAAGAAATACCTCTAAAATGACCTTGGAAGTGAGTTGACTCCAATAGAGAACCAAGAGCATTAACAATCAACACATAAAGATAATGAGCCAATGGACACCCTCACTCGATAGACTTGTGAAGGTGGATGTGGGGAAACAAAGCATTTTTGACCAAAATAAAGGTTGAGGTGCATGGCATTAATCATCCTAACACAACATGGGCCAAAACCAAGACAAGTTAACATGTTCATGATAAATGTCCAATCAGTACGATTGTAGGCTTTATCAAAGTCAATTTCTAGGAAGAGGCCCTATTGATACGACTCGGTCCGCTCAATTGCCCCCAAAGTTGATAACATTGTATTGAAAATAAATTGCCCCTGCACAAATATTGTTTTCTTTTGGTGAACAATTTTTTAGCAACATCCTACACTCTTGTAGCAATTGTTTGAGCCATAATTTTATAGGTGACACTTGACAACGTTATTGGATGCCACCCATTAATTGAGTCTCTAGTAACATTCTTTAGAATAAACTTGATCAAACCCCGATTAAGTGACTTAGAGAAATCCTTCAATTCTAGGGTACTTCCCATTTTTCAACGAGGAAAAGGCAACAAAGAACTCTTGCTTCGTGAAATCCCTAAATCACTAGTCAATAACTTGAGAGGGACCACCTTGTAGCAAGCATCCCTAGAATCCACAATTGAATCCAACAAGAGGCAAGAAGAAAATATATTTTGAAAATGCTTGTTACAGACACCTCGTATCTGGATCGGGTTCTCCTCAAGAGATTCATTAGCTCGATGTATATCAAAAAACCTATCAACCACCACTTTCTTCTTCAACAAATCAAATAAGAACTCCTTCATCGCTGTCATGATCCATTGTAGTTGGGCATGCACTTTTGTTCCTCTCGCAATGTATCTCCCTTCGCACCACCAACTCTAGGTTGCATCCTCTTGAAGGTTAATGTTATGCAGATCGTCCTCTAGGAAGGTATGAATCTCCTTCAACTTCCAGTGGGCCTGCCAAAGCTCTCTCCTTTGCTTATGTGCAATCATGCAACCCCATCCTCTCAAACTTCATAGTGTGATGAATGGCAGCCTCCAACTAGAACAACCAAGCTTTGTCACCATTAGGATGGGGCACAAGGGTCCAAATGCTATGGATAAGAACACGAAAATTAGGGGAGTCCAGATGAGAAACATTCATCTCGAACAAGGATGAAGGCTTGGAGTCCACCACATACCCCACTGAAATGGAGGTCAAAATCGGCAAGTGATTTGACCCTGTAATGTTCACTGGAACATGTTTCGGGAAAAGGAATGCCATCCTGTGGATCATAAATCCGATTCAGCCTTACCTGAACCCTGCTGGAACCCTGTCTGACATTGGACCAGGTGAACCATCCTCCATAGTCCAACCCTTTTTCTCCTGATCAGTGATAGATCGTACACTTCTCAAACTCTAGGTGCCAATGTATCTTGCCTTGTCTCTTATTGCATGTAATTGTCCCGAATCTTCTGAAATGTGGGAGTTTGTTCACATTCATAGACATCATGCACAAAGATTTTCCATGCTATTGAGAACCCATTTATGTATTAGGCACTAGTTCTTCATAATCAACATTCATACCAATAGTAAAGCGTTGGTCTCTAAGCTTGGTAATCTTCATCAGCTAGTGTGGTACATTGTCTCAGTCTGTCTTTCTTATATGTGTACAAGTCAGTTTGCTTCTCAGTAGTAGTTTTTGGGACATGTTGACACTCTAGTACAAGGACATCAACACTTCATACATCTCCTTTGGTAACTTCTCCGCAATGTGAGGGATCAAATGGTCCTTTACAGAATCAAGGGTTATTCTGTTCGCCTTGGCAACTTTCATCTGATAGTCAACCAAACTACTGGTGATCTGTTGGAATTGGAGCTTTCCCTTCAACTCTTCTCCAAAGTTCCAGCTCCTCAAATGGTATATGTAGTCTGGACTTTTAGGGAGTAAAGGTTGAAGATTTCTCTAGCCATTTACTCTCTTGGAGACTTGTCAAGATATCCATTCTTGCAACTCAAACACAACTCCATGAAACAGATTATCCAGAAAAATAAATCAACCAACTGCTGTGGTTCAAACCACCCCTCATGGGCATCGATAACAACAGCCACTCTTAGGCATGAACCAAGTCCAATCACTGAAGCTAAGCCCCTCACAGGTCCCTGTGCCTTTCGTAAGTGCAGATCACTCTACTCACTGGAGATTTCTGGGCATCACACCCTGCTGAAATCCTCTGATAACAACCTTCTCTCATAGGGAGTAAACTCCTCCATATGCTGGATGGAAGATTTCTTCTTGTACAATTCTGATACAAAGTCGCTTTTTCATCTCAGAAATTAGATCTGTACTCAAAACTGCAGATCTGCATATACTAAAACCAGTGTAAAGTGAATTTAGGGGTGTAGACTCTAGAGACAACATTGTATAAGAAACCTATAACTACAGATAACTAGTGGTTGGATCTGCAAAAGAGGAAATCTGGAAATGACAAACATGATGCTATAAATATTAGCAGTGATCACATATGTTTACTATAATAACTCAAAAAAATAAGATATAAGACCTGGGTATCACACCCAAGCTTCCCACACTTTGCTCTTCCATTGAATGCTCAAAACATACAAACTCAATCTCTCAGATTGTCTAGCTAATGTGTCCTCTCATTCTATAGACTAAGGAGGTGGGGGTAGTTACAAGATACAAGTTACAATAGGTAATTAGTAACCTTAAGTGGAGTGCTTCACTTGACTGTGTCAACCTCAATAAGTGTGCTCCATCATGAGAAAGGTTAACCTCCTTTATGAATGCACCACATTAGTCTTGAGTAAAGCACCTAACTACCAAGGAGTAATGTGCCCTGTTACAGCAAAATCTAGCACCTAGTCCAAACCCTCACTAGGTGATCTAGACAATCAGTAACATACAAGTGTTACCTTTGTCACCATAGCAAGTACTCCCCTCTCTTTAGTGAAGGACACAATACAATCCAAGGGAGGCTTCCCTGGTAAGGCTTAGGGATCAAGTAACCCAAGGATCTTAAGCTAAATGCCCTCAAGGAATCTACAACAAAAATCCATTGGATAAGGGTATGTCAAGTTAGGGTTTGCGGTGGATGGAGTAAGTTCAAGATTTGGGTTCAAAGGACCTATGGGTCAATCTAAAGGCTAGGGTCAGCCTAAGGAGTCTCAAATATTTTAGCTGGACACACCAAGTCAATAAAACTAGAGGCTGCTATAAATAAGGGTTTTAGGGCAGCAAATTGCTGCGAAACTAAATTTTATAACAACTATAAATTTAGCTGTGAAAATTGTATAAAAATTATATAGAGTGAAGGCTAAATTAAAAGCAAACTAAAGACATTATAACAAATTTTGACTGTTAAAATAGCATATAACAATAAATAAAGTATGATGTGAACCCTACAAAATGGCTATAAATTGCATGAAAAACTTTGAATTAGCTTATCTAATGCACTTTTAAACAAAACCTAACCCTAGGGCATACATCAACAAGTCATTCAATGCTAATAACACATGGTTTTTGCTGAAATCTAACCCTAATTTACCATAAAACAAAAAAAAATAAATTTAGGTTTTTAAAAGGAATGGCGTAAATGATAAAGACTAGTGCCTTACCAATCTAGGGCAAATGGAGTCTAGGATACAAACTATTATAGGGTTTCTTTTGAAGTTTTAAATCCAAACAAAACTAGGGCAAATAAACTAACCTACCCTAGGGTTTAAAATTTAGGTTCTCAAAATATCAGATGATTTAGGGAAAGAGAAACTTATCTCTACTCCTCAAATACTTGGAGAAAGGGCTTAGCTCAACAAAGGATAATGAAGCAAATACCAAATAAGCTAATTTAGCCCAAGAACATACATCCCATCGATCATAAAACTAAACATAAAGCAAATAAACTTACTTCACCATGCAACATCCAGATCCACCATAAGCATCCATGAAAAAAGATCACATTGCATCCAAGATTCACCCAATAAAATGTTGCTCTACTAGTCCTCCATTGCGCACTAGAGAGAAGAAATCACTAATGAACAATTGTAATAATGGAAGTGTGATAATGATCTAAGCGAAATCAACTCCCCTTTATTTATATGAGGGTAGCCAAGTCAATTTGTCCAAAAATAGATAAAATAACACTAAAATATAATTAAATCCATGATACAATGTGGATAGGTCACAAGCTGACCCTCAAATATAGCCAAATCAATGAAATAACATAAGCCTCAACTAGCCCATAGTGCGAGTCTAATGTTCTCCAAAGGTGACATCATCATCCAAAGGGCATGTCTCTCCATGAAAAGTGCAAGTAACAACTTAAGGGAGAGGTCTTATCCCCTAAGTCATGGATCTCCATCTAAATGAGGTGGCATATCACCAAAATAAACCACCAAAGCCCACGTCATCCTCAAAAGGGCTCACGTTGTCATCAAATGAACTAGGATGATGTCCTGAAGGATTAGCATGATGTCACTGAGGTATAAGGTGCATCCACCCCCCCAAGGGAATCCCAAATGATCAACACTTCAATCACCTTCAAAGAAGTGCAGTCTCCATCAGGAAGGTACAATGCCATCCAAGGGGCGTGTAGTGATCTTAGTGAACAAGGCAGTGATGTGGCAAAGCAGATGGGTCTACAATGTGACCTGTGGAGTGTTATAGGTCGCATGCATGGATAGAAGTGTCAATTACCTCCCTTTCAATGGCTAATAACTGATCCCTATCATCTTTCAATTTTTGTAATGCTATGAAATTGATTCCCCTTCCTCCATTTGCTTTGCAAACAAAATATTTTCAAAGTAAAATGCTCTACTTTTATGCATCTCTTGTAGCCGCTTTGATATGGTGCAAGCATCTTCCACATCCTGCACTTTTGGAAGCATCTCATTTGTAACTGACGTCTTGCTGGGCATGACTGCTCTCTGTTCTTGCAGTCATATACTCCTTGTTCATCCTAATCATTTGGGTCTTTGACAACTGTCTTTGTCACCACTTCCAATAGGCACCTGTACTGAAAAATGGCAATCATTAGTAGCTCCCTTGTGTTGAAATTATGCCCATTGAATTTCTGATTGGGCTCTGACATAAAATTGGTGAGAGTATTTATGTTCACCTTTAATGAAAACAAATTCACTAAGCACCGAATATAAACTTTCAACTTAGAGATAGATACTCTGCCTTCAGATAGTGCTACTACCTGGAGTATGCTCTTTGATCTTGTAGTCATATACTTGTTCATCCCCATCCTTTGGGTTTCTGACAACTTTCTCAGTCACTACTCCCAATAGGCACCTGTGCTGGAAAATGGCAGTCATCCATTGCTTCCATGTGTTGAAATTATGGCCATTGAATTTCTGGTTGGGCTTCAACATAAAATTGGCGAGAATTAATGTTCACCTTTAAAGAAAACAAGTTCACTAAACACCAAAAATAAACTTTCAATTTTCAACTCACAAATAGATACTCTGCCCCCAGATTGTGCTACCACCTGGAATATGCTCTCTATTCTTGCAGTCATATACTTCTTGTTTGTCCTCACTATTTGGGTCACTGACAACTTTCTTGGTCATTGTTACCCACCAAAAGTGTGTGACCCCTAGGAGAAACTTTTCTCCTATTTATCTTTTCCAGTTGGCAGCCGGCAGCCCTTGACAACCACCTTGTAGCCAATGTGAAGTGCCATTCATATCTCGGCCACCTGAATCAGTCATATGTCTCCTCGCCTGTTTGTCAAGAGGACATGTTGGAAGGTGGGCTTTTGATCAAAAGGTACTCCATTCATTTTGCAATCGGGTGTTTATGCTTGTTTGTACTTGGGCATTTTGACATGGATTATGGCGTAACTTGGAAGAAATAAGGGTCTTGGCCATAGTCTTGTTCCCTCACCTTAAGTGGTGGGGGGGGTTAATTTTCAATTGTAGTCCAGTGGGACCTCCCCTAATGGCCCATAGCTTTAGGAAGGGGCACTATTTGGGAAGCCATGATTAGATAGCGTAGCACCATCGCTCCCTACTTCATGCTTACCACTTTTCATCTTACATTATTAGCCTCTATTCGACCTCCCTTCTTTGGGTCAAATGACCACTGGTTCATTGGGATTTGGCATATACACACATCCTCGTACCTTGGGTAGGGCCTAGAAATGCACCTTGGGAGGTTGATGCAACTAAAAGAAAAAAAGGAAGAGCATATGATGGCCACAAGAAAAATAAAAATTCAAAAGATGGTCGTGACTTACAAATTAATGCATGGGCAAAAGCCAAACATGCACTCTACCTCTATCATATGGCCATCTCCCGGTTCCTTGGCCAATGTTGCCCTATCTCATAGAAGACTAGGAACCCTTGCATGTTCCAACCCCTGATGAGAGATAAACTGCCCTATCCTAAGGGGGGTGATAATTGTTCTACATCATATAAAGCAAGCTCTTATTCCTCGAGCTACAAGCAGTAATACAAGGAAAAAAATCAAGAAAAAGTAAAAGGCAATATAGAGGGGTGGAAAAACAAAGGCCGAGGTAACTCATGCATCCACTATTGCTCCCTCCTCACATCTATACACCAAGGACGCTGCATTTCATCATAGCAGGTCCTTGTGATCGTGACACTTGGCCACGGAGTTCTTTCCCTCTCCGTTCCATCATTATTCACATGGCACCTATCGATTGAAGGGTGGACCAAGGACATGTCACTTCCCTTTGGGGGTTGGGAACATCTAATAGGGTTGTCTATTAACCACTCATACCTAGGGAGGTAACACCATTATGTGAATACAACCCCAATTTTGGAAGAGAAGCCACATATGAAATGTTATTATTCCCATTTCTTTCAAGCTTGGTTCCCTTAGATGCAATAATGTGTTGAAAATTGGCAGCTAAGGGATGAATTTTTTGGATAAAATTTCATTTCTAACTATTATAGAGTGACTTTTAAAAAATAGAAAGTCATGTCGATCATTGCAAGTTGCAACCATGAATTTCCAAAATTAGTAAGTCACCTTGCTTCAATTAGTAATCATGTATAGATGATGGAAAATCGCTTAACTTATCCTTAATCAATCTAAATTGTTTAATTTTTTATTTAATTATTAATATTATTAATATTATTGTTATTACACTTATGATACTATAGTATTATCTAAAGAGGAATTACATGTCACCTCTCCTAGTTGGCACTCAATCATGCCACTTCACATTTCTCTCCTTGATGGCAAATCGAGCTCTCTCATTCAATGATACATTACTCTCTCTCTCTCTCTCTCTCTTAATGGATTCATTCCACTCTCTCTTTAATGCTCTTACGCACCTCTTACACTCTCTTACACACTTTAATGACTCGTCATAAAAAGATCCCTCTTACTCCTATTTAATGCATATGTTACATTTCTCCTTAATGGCTCGAATTACTAAAGCACGTGTTCTCCTTCTTTATGGCTCAAGTCACCAAGGCATGCATGCTCCCTCTTGATGGCATGGGTTACTAAGGTAAGCGTACCTCCTTTATGGCATAAGTTACACTCCTATTTTGGCGTATGTGGCATGTGTAACTTATCCTCAAGGCATGGGAGTTACTTCATGAATTCGACCTCCATGCTCTTCCTATATATTTGTGTCTCTCGTCCTCTCTATTACTCACTTGTGCATTGTGAAAGGAGAGTACAAACTTGAGAAAGAGAGAACTAGAGAGACTAGAGAAGAATTGAGAGAGAGAGAGAGTCTTGAAGAGTAAGAGAAAAACCTGGAGAGCCAAAGTAATTCAGTGTTTGCAACAACTATTGCTATCAGAGATCTTCAGATTTGGGTGAACTTCTTCATTCTCTCATTATATTTTGTATCTCTGCTGAACATTTGTATTCTAATAGAAGAAGAATCTGGTTGGGTTTTTGTTGAAAACTGTAACTAGGTTCGGTCTTCATAATGATGTGTAATTGTGATTTTATGTAATTGATGCAAAGAAGAAAAATAAAATTATTATTGTAACGCTTGTCTCATGGGTGAGCAAGGAATTTTATTTTTAGGTAAGGCTCCCATTGTGAGCCCTTAGGATTGGTCATAAAGTCAAATTGAGTCAATGTCATGTATGAATGACCCTTCTTGGGCATGTTACATATTTGTATGAGTCATTAAAAGAATAAGAAGGCCCTCCAAGAACAAGCTAAAGCATCTCCTTCAAGTCAGCTTCAAGATGGAGTAATAGATATACACCAAAAGACATGTCGGCTCACCCACAATTCAGGTCGACTTATTTGATGGGAAAACCACTAGAAATAGGGCAGCTCGACCTCATTTCAGAGACAAAATTTCGGTTAAGGAGAAGTCTACAATAAGAAGTGCAAAGGTCATATAGAAAGAGACCTATATCCAAGCAAAGGAAGGAGGGACATAATTAAGATAATTTCTGATCTGTTTTTGGGATAATCCACTCCACATGTGCGAAGAAAGGGTGCTGTCCAATGTAGAAGAAGTTGAGTTTTTCACTATGATACTTGAAGGTCAAGACAAGGAGAAGATTGAGGTGCATCTCAAGCCGAGTTGCCAAGGAAGAAATCTCCACCTAAAGTGAAGGAAATTAAGGTGCAAGAGAAGGTCATATACACATGCTAGGGTTTTGAATTAGGGCTGAGAAGTTGCAGGTCTGAAGTAGAGAAAAGGAAGTCGAGATCTGAAATGGTAGCTGAGGCAGAAGGAAGAAGTAGTTAGTTGACTATCGTTGACTCTAGTAAAAAATAGAGGTCAAAATAAGAAGCTTGGTGTCTTGGTCTTGGAGAGGTCAAATAGGTCAAGGGTCTTGGTCTTAGTATTCGTCAATTGAAGTCTCCATGAGAAGAAAAATTCGTTTGGGTTTTCCTCTCAAGTGGGAGAGGATTTGGCCCTGGATGATAGCCTACATTTTGTGTCTCTTTTCTCTTTATTGTTTATGCTTTGGTAGCTGTTTGATGAAGAAGAACACTATAATAATCTAACTAAAGAGAAGATCCTAATTTATTGAAGTAAAAAGCATTCACAAGCAGTTATCATTAATAGAGGAATCACCTAAACTTGATGCCCTAGATTTCTCAACAGTTTTCCCCTTGTGGGTTTTGCTCTGGTCATTAGACCTAAACTCATTGTATCTTATTGAGTTCTTGGCTGTTATTTATTGTGTATATGGTTTATGTTCTATCTACAATTGCTTAACTAATATCGCAGATTAAAGAAGTTACTGGATCAAGTAATTGTTACAACATATAACTTCAGAATTTCAACATAATGATTAATGTACCTGATGATGAAAGTTGCAGCACTAGATATTTGTGTGTAATTGGCAGGTGGTTCCATCTATAGGTTTGGGCAACTTAACTGGGGTCCAGTTCTCTAGAGGGACATATTGACACCCACAAGTGATGCGTTGAGAGCTATGGGACTCCGGACGGTTATAGAGCATCATTCGTAGCCATGGGCACCTTCACCACCCACAAAATTCTTGCATTTGCCTTATCATGGGATAATGCACCTGGGCTAGTATGCCCCCAATCGGCTTAGTAGTATACATGGTGTGGCAAGTTGATCTAGGGCCCAAATGGGGTTTGTCTCATACCTTGAGACATGGGAGGGCGAGCACCATCTTCATTGCCCTCAACATTGGAGCAGATTCAGTGGTATTCATCACTTGGAGACCCATAAGATCCAGTTTGTGCCCAAAAACCACATTTGGGGGCCATAGGATGATTTGCAGAGAAATCTAGGGGCCAACCCCTAGACCTTGATTTTAGGAGCTCTCTACACTCATCATGGCACTAGAGGAGCTCAACGCATGCCCTAGAAGGCCTACAATATCACAATGTCAACCTTTCGACCCTCCTTTTGGAGATTTATCTTATTTTTGCATTGGCTACAAGGTCGACTTGTGACCTTGACTAGTGATTGCCCATTATTTTATCATTTGAGGGGCTTGTAGGCTAAAATAAGTGATATTTAGTCACATATATATTATAGATCATTACATTTGATCTCTCATCATGATCATACTCCGAATTTCTTCCTCATAGAGGAACTCACACTTCTCTCTTGTGAATATACTAGAATCTTTGGATGCATTTTGATATTTGGAATTAATCTTGGATATTCTTTGGAGCTATACTTTGGCATAATGGAAGGAATTCTTGCATGTTGTCTTGTAAGTGCCCTAAATTATTGATGATTTATTTTCTTATGTCTAATGTATGGAATTATTGATTCTAGGCCATGCAAAATTGTGCTCTAATTTGTTGAAAATTAATTAATGTTGCTATCTAGATGACTATTGCATGCATTACCCATGTATAACATGTAGTGTTCCATGGGGACGCATCCCCCCACATGGGAAATGCGTCCCCGCTTCCTTGTGCTTTGGGGATGTCTAGGGTACATTTCTTCACGTCCCCAAAAAATGGACACACAAGGAAACTTGAAGTGGGGATGATTCCTCCCAAAAGAGGAAACGTTTCCTGTGTTTCCAAAAAATTTCGAGGTCAAATTCAAGGCTCACATGCTATTTCGTCGCCAAGCAATTTAATGGGTGGGTAAGGGTAAGGTACAGTATGGTTTGGAGTGTACGAAATATGAATTTATACTCTTTGTCACGAAAATGATGAGGTTCACTTGCAGAGGCGTGTTGAGCTTCTAACTGAAACTGATTTGTTCATTCATTGAATTCTATCACCAATAATGGAGGTTGGTCAGGTATGGATTAGCCCTCTGCACTCTCTGAGAATCAGATCAACTTATGGCATAAATAATGCCAACTTCATAATCTAAATGATATGACTCATGTTTTGTTTTTGTTCACGACTTCTTGATAAATATATACAATCATATATATCCATGGCCACTGATAGCAGATTGCGAGATCAAAATAATATTAAAATAATGGTTTGATAGCCAGAAAAATAATTTTCATTCTTCTACTTGCCCTTCTTTCTTTGTTGGAGATATTGTTTGGATATCTATTTGTAAAAAAACAATTAAGATATATATGTTATGATGTTTTAAATTTGTTTCAGTTATATGATTCATCGATTTATCTTTCATGATGTAAGTGCTATATAATGATAAAGACAATTAAATTATAAAATTTCAATGATGTATTTATAATTTTTTAGTATTTTACTATTTTTTGTCAGGGTCCCTTGTGTTAAAGACTCCGATGTCACCCCACGTTTCCCAAAAATTGGTGTGGAGCTTTTGCATAGGCCACTCCTGCGTTTCCCTGCCCCCCTGTCCCCATGTCCCGGAAACTTGGTGGAACTATGATAACATGTATTGAATAGTCCTAGTGGTGAACTCATTGAAGCTCTCCCTTAAAAATCCATTTTTCCATTGAGTGTGTAAATGCTTGAAATTTGCTTGCTAGGGCATCAAATTTCAGCCTCCTTAGGAAAAAGTTTGACTATCCTAGATTATCCTTGATTCCATTCTCCCAAGGGACAAGGCACTGGTCAAGTTGTTTGGCGATCATCTCTTACTTTAATCCATTTTTCATCCCTCTTAATTTTGGTCCTTTCAAGGCTAGGGTAGAGAACTAGGGCTTAGGGCGAAATTCTAGGGAAGAGGTATTTTGGTGGTTGGAGAGCCTAAGCATTGAGAGATTAGGGTTTGCCGCAAAACCTATCAATTTGGTGGGCATCCGCTCCAATTTCATCCATAAATTCTCTTGCCCTAGGTGTTTGCCCTAAGAAGGAAACCCTAGTTTTTCTCTCCTCAACTTAAGGACTTCTTTGAATGTTTCATGAGGCTTGGCTTAGCTAACATTCATTATGAGAAACCTTTTCTCCTTGCCTTGACCTTAAGCTGCTTCAACACTTGTCAAATCTATCAAAACCTAGGTCTTATGCCCTTGCTTCTAGGTCTCTTCATAGAAAGTGAATTGCTTGCTTGTGAAGCCTTGAACCAATATTGTGTCTTTCTTGAAGACCTCCTAGCGAAATCATTTCATACTTTAACCCTAGAATACCTATTATAAGTGATCTCTTTTCAACCGGGACTCCTCTCATTGGTGAAAGTCCATAAAGGGCAGGGGGTTTTGGCTGTGGTGACAGTAGGCCACTACCCCATTGTTAACACTTGGTCTAGATTTTGCCTTGTTGGGGTTCCCTCCCCAAGACCTGCTAGATTTGGTGGTAACAGTCACCACTCTCAATAGGCACCTGTACTTGAAAATGGCGGTCATCTGCTGCTTCCATGTGTTGAAACTATACCCATTGAATTTCTGATTGGGCTCCAACATAAAATTGGTGAGAGCATCCATGCACACCTTTAAAGACAACAAATTCACTAGGCGCCAAATCTAAACTTTTAACTCAGAAATAAATACCTTTGCCTCCAGATTTTACAACAGTGGCTTCATTTTTGTGCACAATTCATTAATTTATGTGCACAATTTCCATTAATTTTTGTGCACAAAACTTATATTTTTTGCCATGTTTCAGGCCTGTTCTGCAAGCCTCAGGTTGCTTCCATGTCCTAGACGTCCGTGCCATGCTGTTTAGGACTGTTTTGTGCAATTCTGTATGGTTTTGTACAGTTTCATATGGAATGCACATTATTTTCTGTGCACGCCTATACTGCATGTATCTTGTTTTTTGTATGCATGTTTGGCAGATCTGTGCCCAAATTTCATGCCTGTTACAGCTCTGTATCCTGTTTTTGGTGCTGTTGCTGTGCCTCTTCCATGCCATTCTGTGGCTTTATGCAAAATTTAGACCTGTTACAGGTCTGCACGTTGTTTTCTGTGCTGTTACAACACCTGTTAATGTGCTTGTTACTGCACCTTGGGCTACTTGTTGTCTTTCTTACGAATTTGCTTGATTCCTCTGCTGCCCTTCGTGTGCCAATAGTTTTGTTGGTTCTGATCCCTTATTAATATGCCCACGCTGAATCAGTTCCTCAAGCATTTAAGATGCCTATCTCTGCCATGGCTCTAATACCATGTTAATAAAATCGATACAATAGCTTCAGAAAGTTTATACCAGCAAAATGAGAGATAAAGCATCGTAATAGCATTGCGTTACTTTTCGAAAAATTCAATTATGTGAGTACAAGAGAAGGGGACTCTTTGTATTCCACTTAACTAGAGACCAATTAAGAAGGGTCTTTAGCTATTTTAAAAGTCATAATACCTTTAATCTATCAGTTCTTTCAAACATAAATAACTAAAGTACGTACTAGTGATGACTATTACCCCTACTTTTTATCAGCCAAAAAATTTGGTAACTGGAAATTGTATTGAACAGGGGTGGGAGGTTAAAGTTATTCTTATTTTTTAGAGAGGCATTCTGTTACTCAGCTTTAAGCATTGTTCTTTACTGTTTTTGTCAAGGTCAAGGTAGAGCGTGTAATTGGTTGCTGGCCCAGCTCTCTTTCTGGTTTGAAATCTCCCCTTGGTTGTTGTTTACCTGGGGAATGTATATGTCAATGCTTATACACTGTCTTCTGAGTACTGGTCAAGCGGAAGAGGCAACAATGGTATCTAGGCTGCCATCTTTGATTTTGTGGACAATCATTATATCAAGTCTACCAGTCTGCTATCAGTGACTTATTGTTTCCACTCAAGATTTTGAGTAGTCTCGTCAACCGTTACATCCATAATGAGTGCAATGCACTGTTTCATGTCATCTGATGTCTATTAATTACTGTCATTTTGATCTTGAGATAGTTTGGATAAAGGATCTTCGCTTACTGGTTACAGGAGGCACTAAAACGGCGGCTGAATGCAAGGATTGAGTATGCAAAATTCTTACAGGATACAGTCAAAGAAATGGCCAAGGAAATAAAAACATCACATACTGGAGAATTTAAGCAGACTGCTGAAAATCTGGACGAGTTTATGAATAAGGTAGAACCAAGCTTTTGTAGCATATTGCAATATGTACTTGTGATGGAATTTGGAGTATATTACTATATATAGATATATAGACATGATTCTCTTTGATTTCCTTCTATTTTGGTATTCAGTTTTTCCTAAGCTTTATATGTGCATGCACACATGTGTGTGTATGTGTGCCTGCATAAGATAATACTAATATGAATTCTTGGATGTTCAAATAGGTACGAACAGGAGGAAAGGTATCAAATGAAGAAATCTTGGGCTTTGCAAAACTGTTCAATGATGAGTTGACATTGGACAACATTAGCAGGTTGAAACTGTCTTGCTTGGATATCTTTTCTTCCCATTTATATTTCATTTTTGATGTAAATGATCAAGCTTGATGCAGTATTTCAACCCTGAGAACAGTGAATTTTCTAGGAGAGGAAAAAACAGGGACTGACATAGATAATATTTTTGTATATTGCTTATCTGTTTGGTGTTTTATTGCATGCCAGGCCAAGACTTGTAAACATGTGTAAATACATGGGAATCCAACCATATGGAACTGATGCATATCTGCGATACATGCTACGATCCAAGTTGGCTCGGTAAATTCTGCTTGGCCAAATTTTATAATGAAATTGTTCCACTAGCAACTACTCTTGTTATTTAGTGACATAAGTGATTCTGACCGTGGTTCTTTAAGTACTGTCAGATCTACCCACTCTTGCTTTTTTATAGCGAGCTTTTTATTTGACGTAGTAAGAAATGTGTTTTGCTCTAGAATTTACTAGAAAGTTTACAACTACATTGTCATCATCATGTCAAAGTAGGGCATAAAAACATCCCCATATCCTTGATTGGTATTAACAAGTTGAAGGGAAACCTAGATGGTGTTGGATAAAGGTGAGAGGTCAAAGAGAGGCTGTTGAAAGCAAAATTTTTAAAGAATTCATGGATTACATCATCACATGTACCTGACTAGAGTGTGAAGGAATTCGATCGGAGCAGCAAAAATAATTTCTTGGAAAGTATATGTAAAGATTCAGTGCATATGCAGAAAGGGATAGTTCTGAAAAAATAAGGTTTGTTCGTCCTTAGGTGTCTTCTAATGTAACATTCCACAATAAACATGCCTCAGTTTAGAAGTAATAGCTCTAATCCTTTAAAGACATGGGCATATATTTAATTTAAAGTTAGGAGTGTGAAGGAGTAATCTCATTAAGTTGATGATGAAATGGCATGAGAAACAATGTTCCATGGGGATGCATCCCCCAGGATTGGGGGTGAGGGCCCCATGTTTCCCAGGCCGCAGGAATGGGAGGTGCCTAGGCAAATGTTTCCTCATGTCCCCCTATGGGGGAAACTTGAGGAAACGTTTCCCCAAAAATGGGGCATTTGGGCACCCCTCTTGATTTTTTATTCAATAACCTATGAAGATGGAACGAAGATAGGGATAGAGTGTTAAGTAGTCTATGACCTGGGTAATTAATGGTAATATAAGTAAAAGTGACATTCCCCTTTATCCTACCTTTTCTATCCTGTAAATTCTTCTTTATCTCACCTTTTCTATTCTTTTACTTAATTTTTTAACATAATCATTAATTGTTTCAGGATGTTTGGGAGTGTTTCCAACCTCATTAGAGTTCATATGGAGATAGGAGAATTTCATATCTCATTCAGAATCCAATAGACTTGTCAATTTTCAATATTTTAGGATTGACAAGATTATAGTGTTTCATGTAGATTGTGCAATGATGAATTTGCATGGGATAAATTGTTATTGTTGGGATTTTATCATTATCATTTTTGTTTTTATAATTTTGGAAACGACTTTCCCTATAGTAGCGACCTTGATGTCCTCCTGTCCCCACTCAATTTCCCTACAATTTGGGGGTGCTCCCACATGCCCCCCCTTGCGTGTCTCCCCACTACCATGCTCCCCCCTCCTTGAAACTTGGTGGAACATAGATGAGAAAGGACAAATATGCCCTCGAAGGATTTACCCGTTGATTTAGTACATAGGCTTCACAGATAATTGGGATTGCTGTTGAAATTTGGTACTGGAGGACAGGTGGTTCCCTTAGGCTTTGATCTTTGGCCTAGGGAAAAGTGTCCAAAAGATTTTAATTTTTCTCCTAAAGTGACTTTATAATTTTTATAAAGTTAAAATCTAATTTAAAGTGACTTTAAGTGATAAAGTTACTAAGTCTAATTTTAAAGTGACTTTAATAAAGTCAATGTAAAATTAGAAAGGAAAAGTGACTTTGGAAATAAATGACTAAGTGGGTCTTTATTAAAGTGGGGTGAATTAAAAAATAGAAAGTGAGATTTAAATGTGCATTTAATCTCAGCCATTGATCTAAATCTATTTCAGCCATTGGATTTAGGGATCACCCAAAAGTCACTTGGATCACCCAAAAGTCACTTGGAGTTATATTAAGGGAGGAAAAGGAGGAAAAGATCACATTCGATTCAATTATTTCATGAGCAGATTGAGAGAAGGAGAGCAAGAGAGCAAGGGAGATTTCTGGACAACGAGCTGTGGAGTATCAGTAGCGGAGTAACAACAACGAAGTTTCAGCAGGGCAGTTTTTCAGCAAGGCTGAGATAAGTTGTAAAAGTTTGCTTGCCGATTTTTGTTGAATATTTCTCTTACTGTAAAAAGACATTTTTCAGAAATAAAGAAGAGCTCTCAAACTGGTTTTCCCCAAGAGTTGTAGGGGGTTTTTCCAGGGTCACGTTGACCAAAAATATCAGTGTTTTAATGTGTTTTAATGGCTGGTTATTACTGCTGATTTTTATTTCTGCAATTTAGCCTTCTGTAAACTTTCCAGAATTTGTGTTTTCAGCAAATTTATTTTTTTTCAGCTTGTTAAATGTATGGTTATGGGAAAGGGCATTTAACTACATGGAAGAAATAAGGAGAAACTGAAAACCGGGTTGGGAAAACAGAAATTTTAACATGGTATCAGAGCTTGAGTGCTGAGGGGCAGTTTGGGATAGCAAAAGAGAAAAAATACAGCTGCTGATTATTCACTCAGAAAATTCCAGCAAGCTGATTTTTCATAAACAACAGGTTTTATCTTTACTACAACAGTGCTATTTTTCAGTTTAGGACAGCAGGATGTCATTGGGATTGAGAGTGGAGGATAGGTTGGATGGGCATACAAATTACAACGTTCGGAAGGAGAGAATGCAGAGTATCTTTGAGGAGGCAGAAGTCTGGGATATCACGGTGCATACCAGACAGACCCCTGTTGTTGTGCCTACTGATGCTACTGAGTTGGCTGCTTATAATAAAAAGAACAACAAGGGTAAGAGGCTGATTCTAGACGGAATCAAAGACCATTGCATTCCTCATGTGAGAGGAAAGAGCAATGCCCATGAGATGTGGACAACATTATCCAATCTCTACCAGAGAGTACCAATTAGAACCGGAAAATGGTTCTGAAAGAGAAACTAAAAAACATTAAGATGGTAATGATAGTGCAGCTGGATATCTCACTAATATTACTAATGTGAGAGATGAGTTGGCAGCGATTGGAGAGACCATTCCACCCACTGAGTTGGTGCAGATTGCGGTAAATGGCCTCCCCCGTTCATGGATGAACTTTGCTGATGGGGTTTGTGCACGTGAGACCCTCCCCACATGGGAGAGGTTTTGGGATGATTGCATTCAGACAGAG